>JARJDZ010005267.1:0-88581 GCA_030264555.1 Aleochara sp. GC000083 | reverse complement strand
TTCGGATTGAGAAGCTGTGAACTTCTCCGCTCGACCACCGAGCTGTTCTACTTAAGTCAGTTTAAAACTTCTATAAATATTTACCGATTTTTCACGAAACTCGCAACTGCTGATACGTTTTATGCCATCTTTCTTGAAACTATTTGCAGACTTACACGATCAGTACAAGATGATCATGAATTGCGAAGTTATAAATTACATTCGCAATAACACATTCATCCAATACAAATACGTGCCTACAACAAATTCAACAATTAATTATTTGTACAATACCGTAAGCGCCTGCAGCCATTGCACACATCACATGAAATTCGATGTACAATGTCCTATGGTCCCTCGTATTTCACTAACATATTTTGGAAACCCCCAACAATCTCCACCGAATCTGTAACAATAAAAATAATAACGTATTAGTACACATATTAAACAAATAGGAATGAATTGTTTACCTGGAGCTGCGACACACATCATATGAAATGTTTTATGTTATTACTCAAGTTCTACTAACTTGTAAAATCTATAACAATAAAAATAATAAGACACATATTGAATAAACAAGAATAATTTGTTTACAAAATACCTTAATAATTGTAGCAAAATGTCCAACGCTGCTTAAAGTACCACCATCATGCAATGGCGATGGTAGCCACACAGGCAGAATCTGCAAAAACAAAAATAATAACACATATGTTCAGATATTGAATGTACAAGATTAAATTGTAAACGAAATCCCTTAATAATTACAGTGAAATGTCCCGCGCTTCCACAAGTTCCTCCAATATACAATGGCGACTGCAGCCATACTCGCAGATTCTGCAAAAATAAAAATAATAAGGCAGGTGTTCACATATTGAACGTAAAAGATTAAATTGTTTCCAAAATACCTTAATAATGGCAGCGAAATGTCCCGCGCTTCCACAAGTTCCACCAATATTTAATGGCGACGGCATCCATACTCGCAGATTCTGCAAAAATAAAAATAATAAGACCTGTGTTCACATTGAACGTACAAGATTAAATTGTTTACAAAAGACCTTATTAATTGCAGCGAATTGACCAACGCTGTCTAAAGTACCTCCAATATACAATAGCGGCTCCGCCGTACTCGCAGAATCTACGAAAATAAAAATAATAAGACATGTGTTCACATACTGAATGCACAAGATTAAATTTTGTACAAAGTACCTAAGTAATTGCAGCAAAATGATCAATGTTGTCACAAGTTCCTCCAATATACAATGGCGACTCTAGGCATACTCGCTGATTCTGCAAAAATAAAAATAATAAAATCTCTGTTCACATATTGAAAGTACAAGATTATATGTTCACAAAATACCTTAATAATTGCAGCGAATTGTCCCACGCTACCACAAGTTCCTCCAATATACAATGGCGACTGTAGGCATACTTGAAGATTCTGCAAAAACAAAAATAATAAGACCTGTGTTCACATTTTGAACATACAAGATTGAATTGTTCACAAAATACCATAATAATAGCAGCGAATTATTCCATGCCGCCACAAGTTCCTCCAATATACAATGGCGACTGCAGGCATACTCGCAGATTCTGCAAAAATAAAAATAATAATACCTGTGTTCAGATAATGAAGATACAACGTTCTATGTTCACAAAATACCTTAATAATTGCAGCGAATTATCCCACGCTACCACAAGTTCCTCCAATATACAATGGCGACTGCAGGTATACTCGCCGATTCTGCAAAAATAAAAAGAATAAAACCTGTGTTTACATATTGAATGTACAAAACTAAATTCTTCAAAAAATACCAATAATGATAGCGAAATGTCCCACACGATCCTCCAATATACAATGATGCCTGCAGTCATAATCAAAGATTCTGCAAAAATAAAAATAATAAGACAGGTGTTCACATATTGAATATATAAGATTAAATTGTTTACAAAATACCTTAATAATGGCACTGAAATGTCCAATGCTGTCTAAAATACCTCCAATATACAATGGCGGCTCCAACCATACTCGCAATCTACAAAAATAAAAATAATAAGATATGGGCTCACATACCAAATGCACAAGATTAAATTGTGTACAAAGTACCTGAGTAATTGCAGCAAAATGATCAATGCTCCCACAAGTTGCTCCAATATAAAATGGTGACTGCAGCCATACTCACAGATTCTGCAAAAATAAAAATAATAAGAGAGGTGTTCACATATTGAACATACAAGATAAATTGCTCACAAAATACCCTAATAATGGCAGCGATATGTCCCACGCTGCCACAAGTTCCGCCAATATACAATGGCGACTCAGCCCATACTTGCAGATGCTGCCAAAATAAACATGAATAAGATATTTGCTCACATATAGAACGAACAAGATTGAATTGCTCAAACTTCCTCCAATATACAATGGCGACTCCAGCCATACTCACAGATGCTGCAAATATAAGCATAATAAGACATGTGTTCACATAACAAATGCACAAGATTAAATTGTTTACCAAATACCTTAATAATGGCAGCGAAATGTCCCACGCTGCCACAAGTTCCACGAATATAGGATGGCGACTCCAGCCATACTAGCAGATCCTTCAAAAATAAAAGTAATATGACATATGTTCATATACTGAATCTACAAGAATGAATTGCTTGCAGAATACCTTAATAATATTTGCAGCTATATTTCCAACGCTGCATAAAGTTCCTTCTAATACAATGGCGACTCCCGCGATACACGCAGATTGTGTAAAAAAAATAATAAGACAGATGTTCACATATTAAATGCACAAGATTCTGCAAAAATAAAAATAATAAGACAAGTGTACACATATTGAACATACAAAATTAAATTGTTTTTTAAAATACCTTAAAAATTGCAGCGAAATGGCCGAAATGTCCTACGCTTCCACAAGTTCCTCCAATATACAATGGCGACTGCACCCATACCCGCATCTGCGAGACAAAATAAAACATTTGTTCACATGTTGGATGTACAGAATAAATTGTTTACAAAATACCTTAATCATTGCAGCAAAATGTCCAACACTGCCCAATGGCAACCAGAACCATACTCGCAGATTCTGAAAGATACAAAAATAATAAAACATGTGTTCACACAGTAAATGAACAAAAATAAATTGTTTACAAAATACCTTAATAATTGAAGCATAATGTGTATGATGTGGCAACATGCAGTGGTGCTCTTGTAAACTGGAGATTCTGCAAAAATACTTAAATTCATACATCTTTCCCTGTATATCATGAAATGATGGACTTGGGGGCCCCAAACTTCAGTTGCACCTCAGAGCTGAAGTTGATGGCCCCAGAATTCTATTATGCCTTGGGCCCCATGGCTCCAAAATCTGCCAGTGTGTGACATATTAAGTGTACAAGAATAAATTGTTTACAAAATACCTCAACAATTGCACTGAAATATCCAAATTTGCCTAATGTTCCTCCAATACCCTAGAAACCTACAGCTGTTTCACATTTTGAGACTGGTTTTACATATTCCAACATGTGATCATGTCCAAAACAATGCTCACAAATTCTGTAACCACATTTGCAGGAATTTATACAATCAATATGTGCCAGACTCAAAATGCTTGCAGGTTCTGTAACAAGAAATATACTGAAATGTTTGTTCACCCATTACTCACATAGAAAAGAATTGATCATTTACTACCATGAAAACATGCAGCATGCACATTTGGATGATAGTTTGAAAATATGCACCGGTATACCTAGCTATATGTAGTGAAGATGTTAACAATAAATAATTTCATAATAACACCATATACGAAATATTTGTTCACTTATTGTATTTATAGGCCCTGTGTTCATAAATTGTTAATCGCACATTGGAACTTGAAAAAAGTGACAGTTTCATGTCAACTTAAACTACAGTAGTACCTCGATATAACCGAGGAGGGAATAAAGTATCACTTTACTCCCGCGGTTTGTAACTTGGCTAAGCTGAGTCAAGCACTTGACACGTGCCGCCCCTACTAATTAATATTTTAATTTAAACAATTTCGAATGAAATTCGAATTATCAATTATTTGTTAGAATAACAAAAATAAATAATAAAAATTGATTTTAAATTAACTTTTACACGCGCACAAGTTTTTTCACAGTAATGTACACATGGTAAACTGCATCTATTTTCATTTAAACATACAAATTATTCTTATAAGCGTTGTTAGTTTTTCCGGTGTGAGGACACAGACTGGATTTATTTCGGCCGTAGTAATGTATGATTCGATTTCAAACCGATCTGAGACATTGTTTCATATGTATAGGATTAGCCTTTTATTTTTATTCAAGATAGTAATTTTCTACTGGAAATACATCTGAATATATGAATAAAGAGGCAGTGCCCTTATATCTACCCTGTTTCAAATACAATGATCTGCATAAATAAATCGTTATTGAAAACGGACCACTGAAAATTTTGAATAAGTCACTATGATAATGATTATATACTTGAATGACAATATATCGAATACGAACAATCTTACTCTAACAAGTATATCTTAAATTATGGTTGTATATTATAAGCTGCTATTATATTAATGTATAATGAAACATGCAAAAAGGTGATTCAATTGGCGAATCCCAGATAATTAATGGGTGTATGTCAACCGATAAAAGGGATGTAATAAGATGATGAGCAAACATAATATATAAATAGATGAATTATTATATAATATTTGTTTGATCATGTAAGTTACAAATCGGTATCATACCAAGCAGCGACTTGGTTGTTATCGTTCGGAGGTGCCGGCAACTGGTCAATATGATCGAAGTTAAGATCTGGTTCAGCGCTGCCCACTTCCATTGCATCCATTGCACTGAATGTCGATCCGTTGCCACCCCCATGAGAACCGATTTCTAAACCTTCCATATCTATTGGTATCTGGTCATACCCTACAATCAACGGTGAATCTTCAATATCTAATTGAGGAACCTCAATATTTTAGTATGCGTATTTTAGTGTTCGTGTGTCATATTACTACCTTTATTTGGATCGTTAATTTTCCTTGGACGAGAGTTAGATTTGTTATAAATGTTCACAACGTGAAAAAGATTTCATGCGACAAAATAAACGAAGGGGACGGACTAAAGAGGACGGTGCACTAATTACGTACCTTGTTGTTGATATGGTACTCTACCTCCGTGACTGCTGTGCACACTAGGTGGACCTTGTGCATACAAATTATCATAAGGCTGATCAGGACTCAAAATGTCCTAAAATAAAAGTAAAAAAATGCAAAACAAAACAAAAAATAAATGCATCTATCTATGGTGGGTCAAATATTTCACGCTTTCAGCCACTATTTACATCAAACAGAACTACTCCCACTTTAAGGTAAGATAATCACGTACCTGAAGATCTGGACCCATTCCAAGATCAGCATTCCATACATTTTCTTCTCTGAACAGAGAATTAGTCAACTCCATCGAGAGCCTCTTTTTATAATCCTGGGGTTTATCTTCGCTCATTCTGAATAATACTGCTGCTGCATATGTTGCCACTCCTAATAATAACAAACATTGCAAACTAGTTTTGTGATTTCATAAAAAATAATACCTTCATTTCTGGAATGCAAGAGTTCAGTTAATGGTGCAGTAGCACCTTCTTGCTCAATCATTTCAGCGCCTTCCTTGTCTGCTGCAAGTTCACAAAGAACGCCAGCGGCCACACGTTGAATGTTTTCAATATCGTTGAACAATAGTTGCACGAATATCGGAACGACCATTTGTTGACGAATGATTGCTCGATTGTGGGACTCTCTGGCCAAAATATGGAGCGCACCAACTGTTCCTTCAACGATTTCTTCCATCCGAACGCCATCGGCATAGGTTCCAGTTTGCTGTGATCCACCACTTGCTACGCTGGCCCTTTGCTACATAGTAAAAACAATCAATAGTATGCAGTTTATAGAAAGAGGTAAGAGTTGTTACCCGCTGAGTGTCTTGGAAAGCCCTCATTAATAATTGCACAAGATGATGAATTGCACCGTGTTCGCGCAGTGGCGCATGGTTTGCCGGGCACAAAGCCAAATTACGTATTAATCCAATAACAGCTTTAATGAGCGGCCACCTGGATGGGGGATTCAGCAATTTGACGATAACTTGAATGCCGTAGTTCAAACGCACTGCGTTTTGAGCCATCTCGGATTCAACATGCCTTGACGTTAAGTGGCGCAATGCACAAACTGCAGGTTCAGTGATCTCCTCGCGATCACCAGCATTTACAATTGTGCGCACCAACGCATCAACACCACCCACCTGGCATACTGTTACCTTGTTGCGCTGATTATTGCATGTTAAGTTTGACAATATACCAGCAGCACATGTAACCACATTGGGATCTTGAGACTGCAGAACCTGAACCAATGATTGCAGTAGACCTTCCAAGCCGTCCACTTTTGTCGCAGCGTCAGACAAATTCCTCAAAGTCCACAAACAATTCTGCACCAATCGCTGGCTGGCATTGCCCAAATGCATAGCTAAAGCTTGCATTCCACCAGCTTCCACTATGGCTGGTTTGTTGCTGGAGCAGACAGACAAAACTTTCAGGACACGTGAAGTCGTCCACAACAACTTCTCGTAATCGTACGAGCGCATAATGCGCACCAATTCAATCGGTCCTTGCGACGCTAAAATGATTAGCTTGCTTTCCTGATTGCCGTATGCCAGAATTTGCAAGCAATCAGTAACAATCGCTAAAAACTTCACGTTGTTCCTTTGCAATAAAGCAACCATCTTTTGTAAGCCCCCAGCCAAACGAACAGCCATTTTTGAGCCGTCTTGATGCAAAAGCAAATTGTGCAACGTGGTGATTGCATAGAATAAAACGCTCTCAACTGGGGAACTTAAGAGCTTCACCAATGCTGGAATGCCGCCACTTTTAAAAATGGCAAGTAAACCTTGTCTGTGATGCGACAATTTGTGCAGGGTTCCAACAGCACCCTTTGTAGTTTCCAAATCGTTGGAATTGGAAATGGCGCGAACGAGAGCAGCAACCATTTGTGGACTGTTCATAATTGCATGGCGAGAAGCCTCCTTCTTTGATAACTGATGTACCATCATTGCTGCTTGTGATACAACCACTTGATCTTCATCATTCAAAAGTTTAATCAATTCGGGAATAGCACGCGTTGCCAAATCAGCGTCGTCCTGATAATTGATTAGATTTACAACAGCATGTTTCAGCATTTGGCTTGGCTCTGCCAAACGTTGAACAGCTGTCTGATGTCCTGGATCAAATTGTGTGGATGGAATCTCAATTCCTTCCTCAAGTGTTTCGGGAAACATAGCAGCGCGTACACGTTGCGAGCGTGTTTGATTTAGCTGATTGTTCATTTCTATTCCAGAAAAGTCAAGCTTATTACACAAGATTGAAAGTGAATTCAAAAACTTACCATCCACTTGATCCTGGGTGAAGCCCTGTGTGTACCCTTGGTCCAAATCAAACAGGTCCATCTCTTCATCTTCCTTCCCAGTCAATGATGGTACTTGGGTGGCTGCCCCGGAGTGAATGCCAGAATCACCCATATATGAATTCTGTTGCCACATCAACGTTTGTTCCTTGGAACTGATGGGCATATCGCCTTGATAGTTGCCATGGGACACTAGAAATATGGTCAAATGTATGTTAATAATGTGAATTAATAATGTGACAATAGATAAAATAGAAGGGTTACTCACTGGGTCGATTTTGATTTCCTTGCATGTAACTCATGGTGAATGGGTGAAATTCACACCTGTGATAATATAGGTAAATGAAGTAAAATGACCCAAATATACACACAATTTACTCGAAAGTTTGACAAGCAATTCGAATGATAGAAATTGCTATTAGTTATATTCGGACAGAATACATCAAATGCATCAAAATGCATACGAACCCACGCACAAAGGGCAAGCACAATAAACAACATCGAATTTACAGCCTCCATGTTGTTTTCGTCAACAGTTCATCGACTTGCTGGTCAAACCTCGTTAAAGAGATAACGCTGATTGCTTCTAATTAATAAATATATCACTTCATACCTATCACCACAAATCCAAAGCGAAATTCACTTGCAAAACTACTTCCGACAAGAATTTTATTAACAAAAATGAATCATACACCACGCCTGTCGATTCACGGAACGGGTCGTTTAGTCGCACAGTGAGCGAGAAATAGTCACAAGTGCGCATGCTTACTCAATTTCCAGGCAGCCCAGCAAAATCTCTATAGAACGTACATTGGAATTGTCGCTTATACCTTCGAAGAAGGCCAATTCTCGGGAGACAATTCTTTTGGAGACGAATGTAGTGACGAGATGAGAGAGTAGATGCTAAAGTTGCATCTACTTGGGGCTAGGTACATTCTCTATCGCTGTTATTTCATTTCATCTATTCACTGTCTCATTCCTTTTCATAAAGTCATGCACTTGCAGCATTCCTTGCCTGCAAGTTCTCCCTGCATAAAACGAAATTCCTTTCATGGACAAAATCCAATTCTTTTCATCTTGTATGTCAGGTTGGGAATGAGGCAGTAAAGGACTTCAAGACCCGAATCATAGATGAGATGGAAATCATAAAATGCAAGAGAGGAATGAGGATTATTGGATGTATACTTTTGTTTCCAGAAGAACTATACTCCAAGGCAGTATAGATGCTAAAACAATAGATATTTAAGAGTTAGGTGGACTAAAAAGATTCTTGTTGCGTTTGTTTGCTTTGGGATGCCTTGAAAGGCAGGTAAAACTTTTTAGACTGCATGTTAAAAATGTTACCTGAAGTTTGGGGCTTTTCATTCTAGGAATAGCAAGTTCTTTTGTTCCTTATTAAAGTTTCAAAATCTGAAATTCGCATATATGCTTCATGATTGAATGGCCTGTTAACTGTTGTATATTCTACAATAAATAATAATTAATTGCTACACATGGAAAGAGTACAAATGAAATTTCATATATCCCAATCATAACATAATGGCTGGAGGTAATGTGCATGTGGCATGTCCAGTCAAGCAATTTGGCAAAGACGACATTCCTCTTATCCAAGTGCCTGCAACAATGTTGTATAAGTAGCCAGAAATGAGTTGCAAAATTTCCACAATTGCAAGAATACCTCTTGTAGTACAATAACATTCAATACTACTTAAAGATCGCATATAAACAGTAGTAACACCACCAATGATCAAGATTTGAGTGCCCAGATAAGCGGTGGTATGACCATGTCGTGCAACCTCCATTTGGGCGTGTTCCTCCCACGTTCTGGTGTCTTTGTTCAAAATATCAACGCTGCTGAAGCTGACGGTGTTGTTCATCAGCGATTTGCTTCGACCAGCACCAGCTATCAGGTACAGATGGTTGGACATGACGGAAAATGTTGCAAAGCATCGCGGCATTCGCAACCGGGTCATCTCAGTCCATCTGCAAGAGGTATGGTAACAGTTGGTCAAAATTACAACAATTGAGGTCCCATATTACTGGTTGGTTTCCACATCGTAACATTCAACGAAATCTGTAAGTGGACGTTGCGTAGAGCCGCACATTCCACCGCCAACCCAAATTTTGTCGTCAAATTTTGTGCAAGCAACACCCATTCGAGGATGTTTCATGGAAGCTACATAATCCCATGAGCCCTTTACTGGATTATACCGCTCCATTGTATCAGTAACCCTGTAAAACAATATCCTAACAGTTATACAAATTGGTCCAATTTGAGGTAGGGCAGAATCATGGGAAATGGTAAGGCTTTGAATGAAAGATGGTTGCATGAATGAGAAGGAGAAATTTGCAGCCAGAAAGAGAAATTAATGGTAAAAACCTGGAATTTTTGTCTTGACCTCCGAGGGCATACATGTACTGCCCGAAAACCACTAAACCAAAGTTCTTACGTCGCAAATTCAGGCTACCCTCACTGAACCATATCCGCTTCACGGGATCGAAACTCCAGACGGTATCAACCACCACAAACTTTCCTTTAATATCATCCTCCCGAGGGTCCGAACCACCAACCACGTATATCCTGCCCATGAGGTACGCAACACAATGGTGCGTCCTCGGTGCTGGTAGCTCACCAACAAATTCCCAGTCATTCTGCACTGGTAAATATCGATAGATATCCTTCCCGGTATTTCTACCGGTACCATACTTGGTGTGCACGTTGATACCACCAAACACCAGAACGCTCTCGTGCTCCATGTGGTACAGCGACCCATCAGCCAGGAATTCCCTTCGGCGATAATTTGTCGAGTGGCTGCTGCTACCATCGTTGAAATGACCTTCCCGGGTTTGTTGCATGCGCATGGCGAGGGCATCGTTCCGAATCTGCGGGGAAGCTTTCGGAGATCTCAGGGATGTGCCCCGAATGGAGCCCTTCTGATTGTAGAAGAACCTCGATAACAGGCTGCTGTCTTTCTTGCGGGTGGACTTCTGCAAGCGTCGCGTCAAGCCGGAAATCTTGGAGCGCAGCCTGTAATGCAGATAGGCGCGTTCGATGATGCGCACTGCTTCACGTTTCGTCATCCTGGATTTCTGCGGTACCATGTAGTTGACTCGCAGACTTGGTGTGAAATGTCTTCCACGAGTCGACGAATATCGCCCCTGGAAATATGAGTTAGTCGTTACTAGATGTGAAATCAGGCCAGGAAAACAAACATTTAGGTAGAGTTTTGCATTGTAAGTGTCAACAAAACTGTACCTTAAATGTTCATTTTAATGGCAGAATGAGACAATTTGAAAGGTGGCGAACACTTACACTGCAAAACAATTCCTGAAATGCGCGCACCTACTACAACTAAACCTAAAACATACAAGTGATAATTGTTTGCAAGCTTTCTGTGTTCCCGAACTTACCATCAAAATTACGCGAGCAGTTTGCATCTTGGAGCAAATGTGTCAAATGTAAATTCGCACGTTAGGTATCTCAAATTTATTTCACCCGATTTGTCTATATTATATAGCTGATGAATCCAAATCCAAGCGATTTTTATTTAACCGACCCTCAAGCGCACACAGTTTTATGGTGGAATTTCAATTCATAGGTAAATTGTCGTTTTTTTTTTGTGGTACAAAAGTCGAACGGTTTGGGTCAAAAGGGCATTATGTTATTTACCTTTCTGTTGGTACCTTTACTACTACTACCGCGCATAAATTCATCCATCGTCGGAATCTTTCCGGTCATCTGCGGCAGCTTGTCGATCTTGTCCAGCGATGGACGTGGCGAGATGTCGCTGACTTTGAGCACTTTTTCGTCGCCGATGCGGTTCGTGTTCTTCATGATCATCAGATTTCGCCGATAGACGTCCAGATAGATGAGGAACTCGCGGTAGGTGAAGTAGGTCTTCTCGGTGCCGCTCCAGTTGCGCGTGGGTGGTTCTTTCAATGCAAGTATGGAGTTCCAATGTTGGTAATCGTCGTTTTCTTGTCCATACCAATACTTGATAATCACAAAGCTAATAGAAAGAGGTGAAATCAGTACACAAGGAAGCAGCAGACTGCATGGGGGTCACTTACGCCAGGCCGTCGTCGATCATTTTGCATATTTCCGGATCTTTGGCCAGATCTCTAAACTCCGGATTGTCGGGATTGCGCTTGATGTCGACGAGCTGCCAAGGCGCAATGTTACCAAATCGGACGCAGCTTAGAACTTGATGTTTGAATTTGTCGCGATTCTCCCAGTCGTGCTTCAGCCAACGCACAGCTGACATGAAAACTTCCATTTCGCTAGAAGTTTATTTGTAAGTCCAAGCCATCTGCAAATTCTCAGATTCCCAAGGTACCCAAGAAGAGCTTGAGGTATCATGAGGTATTCCAATATCCAGAGCTGATGTCTGTATGTATTTTGTAACCCGAGCATCAGGATACCTCAAACTCTTCTTGGGTACCTTCATTTGACCATTCTACTTTACCAATTTACGCAGATATAATTTGATTGCAGGAATGCCATCACATCCTCCATGTCGAGACGCAGCCAATCTTCGGAGCTGACCAGCATCAGGAAGAATTTCTCGATACGAGGCAACATCAGGTCGCGCACCTCGGGCAGGTTCTTCTCCTTGGCGTCGATGTACAGCAAAAAGGCGGTGTCCTCGGAGAACACCCGAGGGTTGTCAATGAATGCCCAGCACTGCTCGATGAGATCCTTGATCTTCAGGTATTTGGCAGCATTGAAGATGTCCAAAACGTTCTCACGATTCAGATCGCGATACGATGGATCTCCAGTGATCATCCATTCGTAGATGAATGCAAAGGAGGCAGGACTGCATTTGTCCTAGAAAGATCCGAAGATGATAGGTCGGGTTCCTACACAGGAGACAAGGGATAACTTACTGACGGCAATTCCACTTTTTTGACGGCAACGTACGTGTGAAACACCTCCGAGTAGCATTGCAGCACCAGCAGATGACAATTGAACTCCTCGTTGTCGATGTACACTTTGCAGTCGGCGTTACTAATTGCAAACGAAAGATTGAACTGATGAGTACATTGTTAACCAAGGAAGGTCATTTAAGACGTAACGTACGTAAAGTTTGTTATCCTAGCGTACAGTTCCAAATAGAGGTTCTTCTTTTCGGGGAGCACCACCTCATTCCATTCGATATTCTCGGCCGCGCTGTAACCGAGCCGACTGAGATTCAGTTCCGGTTCCAGAATCTCATGTGTCGCTTTGTTCTCGTATTCGGACGCCTCCTTCTCTTTGCGTACGGGTGCATCTGCGATGCGACCCATCAGCAACGAGCCCAAACTGGAGCCTAAACCCTATAAACATTCGGTGGTTTCAGTTATAAGGGTCGTGAATCCTGAGAGAGCATCTGGTAACTCACTTGTTTCATGATGGCATTGATAGCGGAGTTCTTCGCGAACTCCTCCTTCTGCATTCTGGTGATTGGATGCACCGCGTTGGCCGAACAGCAATTTCTTGTATCCGAAATTTTCACTTGCGTCCGTTTAGGATCGGCGACCAAGACGCTTATCCGATTTGATTCATAAACGACCTGCGTTAGTGCGAGAACATAACAAAACGAGGATGGTGACAATGAGGCAATCAGTGCGCGCGTGCACACATTGGCGCTTCAATTCGGCTATTGAGTGTGCAGTTCAATGAAAATACTTCATTTACCTGATTTGCATTGACTTTTAAATTTCCGCTTGACGTTGACTTGAAAGGAAATTTCGTTGCATTTGTTTGCCTGGAATGAAACGTCAAGTTGATGCATTGCGAATGGGATGACTTTTGGTGGATTACTTTTTGGTCGGGGCTTCCGATCCGCTTTCTGGGACGCCCTTTTGGGATTCGAGCTTCTGTTGACTGTTATTACGCTCTTGTTCGAGTTCCTCCTGTTTCAGGCGTTGCTCCTTGCGGAACCTCGGTATCAGGAAATCATCTAGGGCTGTGTTGTTTGGTGGCTGTGATGTGTAAGTAGTGTCGAATCGTTTCAGGGTTTTGTGCAAGCTTGTAACACTCTTTGGTTTCTCTTTAGGTGCTGTAGATGGACAATCGCCACAGGGATTTGATCGCAAAGCGTTCACATTTATCTATTGGAACAGGTGTTACCAAGAAAAGTTTGAGACTGGATGGAAGTAGAAGATTCTGAATAAATACCTGACTGGAAGCTGGATTTTTCTGGATGTTATCCCCGACCAATTGCTCGATGTATGTGTATTGATGACCTCGTAGAACTCGGAAAGCTGCGTTCGTTTTCAACGTTAATGTAGATGAACCCTTCAGGCTGAAACAAGTCAATATACAATAGGAATCAAGAACCGGATGTAGTTGGAAAATGTGATTTATTATTACGGATAATTTAATAAGTCGCTTTGTTCGAAACTTCGACTTCTACTGTCACTTTCCATAGTCGTGTTCTGGAAAATGGTAATTATAAATTGGAAATTGTTGGATGTCAGTTTCTTACCGGGGTATCTTCTTTCATGGAGCTATTTTGCATTTTAAATCAAACTACAAATTTATTGAATGTTTAGATACTATAATAAGGGGTTGTATATTTCCGGTTAAGGTAAACGGTGAAATATTTTTGCTAAATAGCACTTTATTTTATAATTATGTCATAAAGTGTCAGATGTCCAGTGTGACAAATTTACCCTAGACCCTCAAACCCAAAATTATTGTCTAGAGCAGCTTCAGTTTATTATAAACAATTTTTTAATTACTTTGAACCAGAGAAAGAACAACGGATTATTATTGAAGAAAACATGAAATAAGATTGGAAAGTTAATAATTTTTTATAGACTTCTGAAATCAGATCAATTTATTTGATACATTATTTTCAAGAGAATATTTATATGTAGGTCGAAAATTAATCTTTACAACTAAATTTAGAGAAGAGAGGTGAAAGTATGTTCATGGAGTACTAATAATATTAAATTATTATAGGGCTAATTATAATAGCAATAACATGAAATAGCTCACTTATTGTTAACAATAAGTTAATTCTAAAGCCTCAGAATATTGCATTTTTATAATATTTTAACATTAAGTATCACTATTGGAAAATGCCATAATCATAATGCCATAATATTTTCTCATTTACATACTGTTACTGCAATTACTTATTCATAACTTATGAACAGCAACATATTGCTATACCTACTTTATTTAATGCATGTACTATTTATTTTGTTGATATTTTGCATATTAATTTATTTAGTATATCATACTTTCCCTAAATGCGATCATATATTCATGAGCTGATCGATTCTATCAACTATAACAATGGGATATATGTAAATTAATAATAATTATTAGCCCTATATATGATGATATAACTATAGTTAAAATTGCACAAGCGAGTCAAAATGTGGTATCATCATCTGAATGTGCTACTAACAATAATTGCAGACATCTATTTGAGGAAATCATGCACAACATTGCTATACAAATACAACAACAAATTTCAAATTAAATCAGAATCTGCTTTTCTCGTACAGGATTTAAATACATCCCACATGTTTATTCGCGATGAGAATTGTGATGTTACTATGGATTCATGTATCGACATTATTTATGAGCAAATTGGCTCAATAGCAGAAGAAAATGATGAAAGTTTTTATGAATATTTTAGACGGATGGAACTCTTGGGGAAGCGTCGTAAATTCGTTTTGATAACAGACGATTTAGCAAATATAGATGTGAACATTTTCGAAGGAACGTTTATAGATCATGTGTTAATTATTGAAACACCAAAACTGTCTCTAAATGCAGCAGTATCCGATTTGGATGACCATCTAATTGATGCGTTTATTTTTGGTTTGAAAACTTTTAAAAGGTCGGAAATCAAGTTGAAATCTGGGAATTTCACCTTTGTTGATTTGGATGTATGGTATGCGACAAATGGATCTTTCTTGTATGGAGCAAATTTGTTTCCGAATCAGAAATATGGGGGTGGAAGAGGATTATTTGCACAATTAATGATGTATGGATTGTATTCATACAAAGGAATGGATTTATACTTGCAGAATCGTGGCATTATATATAATATTTTTCATGAATATCTTCGGATTTACAACTACACTAATATAAGTATTGGATTTTCGGACATTAGCGTTGGTAATCATACTTTTCTCTTTACAATTTGGTCCAACAGCGTTGGGAAACAAAATATGGATCCAATGGATCGTTTTCAAATTGTAATTTTTAAGTTAAGCAAGGTGCAATATAATTGCAAATTCTGAAAATAACTTTTAATCAGGTGATTGCTATCATCCAGAATAATGGATTTCAATTTATCATTTGATTCAAAGATTCTAGCTGTCTAGAGTAGAAAATGGAAAAATTCAAGTAATTTATAACCAGCAAAAATAGAACCAACAAACAAATAATAAAAACATAGGCATTGGTCTATTCAATTCTTTGTTCTGAATATAGGAATATAATCAAAAAGTAAAAGATCTTTTGGCCCAGTGATCATTCTGTTAAAAGTTGTCCAGTTCTAAACTCAATTAGGAAATAGGTCAAAATATATTGCACACCAAATTCCAAAATCAAACCAATAACACAATGAGAGAAAGCAATATTTAATATAGCAATAAACGAAAACGATAATAATTAATGTTTTTTAGGTGCTATTCCCAATATAAGGGAAACGGCATGGAGGCGACGCAAAATTTATTATCAATTTTCATACCCATTTACACAAGTTGACAAATTTTTTTTAGTTCGAAAGCATAGGTAAGTCAAATAATTTGTGTGAAGAAGTGAATTATAAAAAAATCCAATTTTAGAATAGCGGATGCATGGATGAATTATGTGACTGTATTCGGTTTTTCCATGTGGTCATTGACAATCAGTGTGTTTCTTCTGATACGTTTAGCATTTTACCTGCTCAACATTTTCGGAGAAGATAACAGCGTGAGGAATGATGATATATTTGGCCTATTGTTTTCCCAATCGGTTTTCCACGTCCCAACTACGAAACGTGGTCGTTTCCTGTTGATGCTTGCACTCCTAATGTCCGTTTACTTTTCTTCATTATACAGTTCCGGAATTCTAAAAGCAATATTGACCATCAGGTCAGTTGGAACTAACATTTAACATCAATTACTTATTAATAGAATCTCTTCTAGATATGTAGATTACTACAAGCGAGTATCTGAACTGTATGCCAAGGAAAATATGCGTTTCATTGTTGACAGTTTCGAAGCCAACTACTTATACAATCTCTTGCGCGATGGTATCAGGCATCCAATGTTGGCGCCCGATGGTGATTATCAGCGAAAAATTGAAGATCATTTGTACGAAGCCGACCACCAATATAGCATTCTGACATATCGCTATTCTTCGGGAATTGTGGAAATGCACGGACTCAACGAAACACTTTATCGAATGCTTCCGGAAAAATACAGCACCATATTTCTGCACCAACCATACAGCAGGTTTACTTTCATGATGGAAAGCTACAATGAGTTCATCATAAAATTATGGGATACTGGGCTTTTGATTCAGTGGGAGACCGAAGTAAGTTTCTTGCAGGTAGATCTTTGATGAAAGTTTTTCACAAGTTTTGTCTTTAGTTCAGGGATGGGAATTTATTACGGAAGCAACAGATTTTATTTGATGATACAATCAACGATGATGGGCAGAGAAAATTGAATTTTAATCATATCAAAGGAGTGATGCTGCTTTGGTTGGCATGTTCAATGGTTAATTGTTTAACATTTCTTTTTGAATATTGTTGTGCTCCATGGCAAAAATGGTATTACTTTATTTGTTAAGTTTCAAATTTAATGTAGGTATTGTAAAATGAAATCAATACTTTTTAGTGAGTTTTGAGTCTAGAAATGTGTGATAATGTATACCAAAAGATTTTTCTAATTTCTTTTTATATCCAATTTGATCTACGTGTATTTTATTACAGTTATAATAAAAAGTTTCGGGTGATCAAGATAATTTTAATTTATCTTTTATTATATGGTATCAATGAAACTTCGAATAATTTGACAAAATAATCGATTACTTGTTCAAATTAACAAATGCGAGAAAATTCAATTTTCTACCAGATAATTACTTGATCAACATTTATTATTATTTTAAAATAAATATACTTCACATATTTAGAATAATACACCCACGTTACACAATAACTAATCATTAATTATTTACTATGGAAGTTTTCAAGATGGTTTAAACAATTTTGACCCGTGATTGGTTGTTAAGTTGACACGTGTAAATATGGATTAAGTGTTGATTTGCACATGCCAATTGGTAAATTTATATTAATTTTATATACTGTTACCGCAATAACTTATTCATAACAACATATTGCAATTGCTACTTTATTTAATGCATTTACTATTTATTCTTTTATTGATACTTTACATATTAATTTATTTAACACATCATACTTTCACTATATGTGAAAATTTATTCATGAGTTGATCGATTTTGTCAACTATTACAATGCGATGTATGTAAATTAATAATAATTATTAGCTCTATATAAGCTGATGTTAGTATGTCTAAAATTGCATGAGCAATTCAAAATGTGGTATCATCATCTGAATGTGCTACTAACAACAATTGCAGATATCTATTTGAGGAAATCATGCACAACATTGCTGTACAAATACAACAACAAATTTCAAATTAAATCAGAAAATGTCTTTCTCGTACAAGATTTTAATACAGCATACAGGTTTATTCGCGATGACTATTATGATGTTACTATGGATTCCTGTACCGATATTATTTATGAGCAAATTGGCTCAATAGCAGAAGAACAGGATGAAAGTTTTTATGGACATTTTAGACGGATGGAACTCTTGGGGAAACGTCGTAAATTCATTTTGATAACAGACGATTTGGCAAACATAGATGTGAATATATTCGAAGGAACGTTTCTAGATCATGTATTAATTATTGAAACACCAAAAGTATCTCTAAATGTAACAGTATCCCATTTGGATGACCATCTAAATGATGCGTTCATTTTCGGGTTGAAAACATTTAAAAGGTCAGAAATCAAGTTGAAATCTGAGAATTTCACCTTTGTTGATTTGGATGTATGGTATGCGACAAATGGATCTTTCTTGTATGGAGCAAATTTGTTTCCGAATCAGAAAAATGGGGGTGGAAGAGGAATTTTTGCGGAAATATCGATGTTTGGATTGTATTCATACAAAGGAATGAAGTTATACTTTCAGAAACGTGGCATTGTATATAACATTTTACATGAATATCTTCGGATTTACAACTACACTAATACAAATATTGGATATTCGGACATTGTCATTGGTAATCATACTTTTACTTTTGTTAAGTTGCTTTGATAACTGCAGTTTGGATTCAATTTGAAATTCTATTTTGCAAGTTAAGCAAGGAGCAAGTTTGAGCTATATTAGTAGCATAATATTAAGCATAGCAAATTTAGAAAAAAGATTTGAATCAGGATGTTGCTATCATCCAGCAATTCAATTAGAATTCCTTTGTTTTAGGCGCAACTCCCAATTCATTAGAAACGAGATCCATACGACGCAAAATGTATCATCAATTTTCATACCCTTTTACAGAGGTCGACAGATTCTTTTTGGTTCGAAAGCACAAGTCAGTAAACTAATTTGAGTGCAGAAGTGAATTATAAATAACTTTAACTTTAGAATAGCGGATGCATGGATGAACTATGTGACTGTATTCGGCTTTTCCATGTGGTCATTGACAATCAGCGTATTTCTTCTGATACGTTTAGCATTTCGTATTCTGAAACTTTTCCGAGAAGAGAACAACGTGCGGAATGATGATATATTTGGCCTACTATTTTCCCAATCAGTTTTCCATGTCCCATCTACGAAACGTGGCCGTTTCCTGTTGATGCTTGCACTCATGATGTCCGTTTACTTTTCTTCATTATACAGTTCCGGAATTCTAAAAGCAATGTTGACTATCAGGTCAGTACGGAGCAACATTTAACATCAATTTCGTATTCACAGAAACCTCTTCTAGATATGTAGATTACTACAAGCGAATCTCTGAACTGTATGCCAAGGAAAACATGCGCTTCATTGTTGATACTTTCGAAGCGGCCTACTTATACAATCTATATAGTCAAGGAATTAGACATCCAATGTTGATAGCCGATGGTGAGTACCAGCGAAGAATTGAAAATCATTTGGACGAAGCTGACGAGCAATACAGTATTCTGACTTATCGCTATTCTTCGGGAATTGTGGAAATGCACGGACTCAATGAAACAATTTATCGAGTGCTTCCGGAAAAGTACAGCACTGTATATCTGTATCAACAATTCAGGAGGTATACTTTCATAATGGATAGCTACAATGAGTTCATCATAAAATTATGGGATACTGGGCTTTTGATTCAGTGGGAGACTGAAGTAAGTTTCTTGCAGGTAGATCTTTGAAGAAGGCTTCTGCACAAGTTTTGTTTTTAGTTTAGGGATGGGAATTTATTACGGAAGCAACAGATATTATTTGATGATACACTCAACGATGAGGGACAGAGAAAATTGAATTTTAATCATATCAAAGGAGTGATGCTGCTTTGGTTGGCATGTTTAATGGTTAATTGTTTAACATTTGTTGTTGAAAAATGCTGTGCTCCATGGCAAAGGTGGTATTACTTCATTTGTTAAATTTAAAAACTTTTTGTTTTGATAATCTTAAAAGGTGTGATACTCTATCCTATTAGACTTTTCTGATTCCGTTATTTGTCCAATTGGAACTGGGTGTAATTTACTACAATAATAAAGAAAAAGATAATTACAATTAGATTTTCTTGTGCTCAAGATAATTTTATTATTATCACATAATAATGAATTATCACATAAAATTAACGATTAGGTCATGCAAGAATAAAATCATTTCGAATTCTTTCTATAAAATCAAGATAATTAGAAACTTTTGTATAGACTGTTGGGGCGCTACCACAGAGATTAAGACCCCATGATAATATACCAATAATTTTGCCATTCTGTGAAAGAGGACTGCCAGAATCTCCAACACAAGTTGTTCCTGCATACTTTTTCGTGCAAATATTTGCATTTGTACTAATTCCTCCAGCATATTTAAAGAAATCATTACACGCTAAAAGCAATAAAGTATTATTAATTGAAAATGTAATTAATTAAATCCTTTACCCTTCACGTTTTCAAGTGCATAGTTAGTTTTGCGTAGTCTATTTGTGTTGAGATTATGCACAGGTTTGGTGGTATAAGAACTAATTCCCCATCCTGTTAACCAAACGCGATCATTGTTGTCCTTCTTATTGGGAAGTTTTGCAGAATTAACATTTTCGTTAAAATCCAATGCGTTTTCCAATTTTAACAATGCAATATCATGAGGTTGTCCAACTCTGAAAGTTTTATTATAGGAATTTCGTGTTTTATGATGCCTTTTAATGCACCTACGCTTTTTTGAATTTATCGTGCGGAAAAACCCATGACACGTTTATGACTTGAGCTGTTTTTTCATCTATATTATTTAGGTAAGTTGAACCAGCAACTATTTGCAAAGGTTTTGCAGCTTTTGAATCAAAATCATCCACGCAATGAGCTGCAGTCAAAATCCAATTGTAATCGATAATAGCACCACTGCAAATATGCATGAACTCTCCATCTCGAATTGAAACATGAAATGGAAATTTCGATATCTCTGTCCAGCTGCCGCTAAGATTACTTTCTTCCTCACCTATAGAGTGAACAATAATTAACAAAATCGTAAATAGTTTACATTAGTAGATTACTGGAAAGAACTCCAATTAGAATCGCAGTTATTAGAATTAGTGTAACTTTCATTTTTCCGTCCCGAATTTAAAAATCAACTGTTAATAACTTAAAAGTAAAGTAGTTATATAGATGTTTTTATCAATATTTGTCAAAGAGAACATAATAAAATGAATTTATTTTATTATTCTATTTTTCAAACCGCTTTACGCAATAAATAATATGTAAGTTATTGCGCCGTAAATTATTTTGATGAATTAGTTTTAATACACCCTTTTAAACATTAATAAGCCATGTCATCATTTGCATAATGCGTCAATGGCAAATCGAACATAAGTGGAAATGCACTTTCCGCATTATTTCCATCATTGTTTTGAGTCGGGAAGTATTCCATATCAAAAAATTTTGGGAGAAATAATACGCCCAGTTCCCAGCTTCGTACATACACATCCGAATTCCATTTAACGCCCCAATCGGATTTTGCTAAATTTGCGCTCGTCATTAAAAACCATGCTAATTTTGAATGGCAAGGTGATATTCGGCAATAACTTTTTGAGTAGGGCATCATTGATGTTCGACCAAGTACATCCGCTTTCCATTGACTGTATAATCACGAAAGAAAACATTAATTAATGTTATGTTATTCAAAAGAATTACACTTACTGCAAAAATTTCTTCAACCATTCTTGCTGATAATCCTTTTTGCCTTTATTCTGACTCATAGGAAGCGCCAAATCCATCGATTTAATGTTTTTTATAGTCGGATATATCAAATATAAACTGGCCTCGCAGCAAGAATCGGATGTTGAATTTGTATGACGTCCTAAACTTCTTAGGAAAAAACTTGTTAACCAGGCCGATGCATTTTCACCTGGAAATCAACAAATTTAATCTTCAATTATAAATTTTGATTAATTTAATATCTCACCGTAGGACCCCAAACTTGAAACAGATGCTATTATCGGCCATGAGTTGAAATCATCTGGGAGAGAACAATATTTTTTCAAATAATATGCCATGTCAAGAATATGGCAACCGATGCCTTTTATATAATGTGCGCCTGGTATCGATGAGACGAGAATCACTTTTATATTGCTAAAGTCAGCGCGCCGTACGAGATTAATCCAGTCAGTGAGAGCTACAGACATTTTATATTTTTTCAAATAATTGACTAACGCCTTTTTGAAACCAGTAGGTCCAGCGCAATCAGTATCACGAAGATGTCCCGGCATTTTCGGGCAAGCATCACTTAACCAGATACTTTGATTCATTGAATTCCAATCGAGCTCTTTCAAATTTGCGGTCAAAATTGCAATGCGGATGCTTCCATCGGTGTATTCAAATATTGAAATCCTCCTACAAAAATTCGTAGAACGTAAATTTAAGGATGGAAATTCAACGATTTGGTACTCACGAATGATTTATACCAAAAATATCTTGAGTTTCAATTAGGTAATATTTTACATTTGGCATGATTTTACCCAATATTTCAATCGTTTCCTCTTCTTGATAATCAATTTCATAGCCGTATAGTACAGTCATTGGTTTCGTTTCGCATTTTGCAATTTGGTACTGTTCAAACAACCACAACAAGTCAACAAGAAAATTTATATGCAACGACGACTTCAATGGTCCCAAACTTGAGCACAACAAATCTAAAATAAAATAAATTCGTATTGCAGAAGGCATAATGACAAAAAAATACCTTTAAAGAACACAGTGTTTAAGTCATTTGCACTCTCCGTTGAATTGTAGAAAATATTGAACGGTTTCGTGCGGTTAAACTTCGTTAATGTTGAATCTGGAGTTGCAGTACTCATGATTATTTAGATACTGTTCTTAGATGCAGTTATGAGCAAGGAATCAATTGTTGACTGGCATCACATGGGTCATTTTTCCCGTACGGCAAACGATTACTATTTGTAGTTTTGGCACTCGATCAAATTGTAGTTAAAGTTTATAGTTCATCGATACTCTTGCGAGTGGAATCATACCTAGACTATAAATTAATTGCATCGCTAATTATAGAACATAATATCCAAAGAACATCACAGAATATTTAAGCAAATCCAAAATATGTCACAAAAACATTTTAATTGCGAAATTCTTCTTCAGACAAGTTCAACTAAAAAAGAAACTTATGAATTAAGAAAGCAGAATTTAATTTATGATGAAAATGCTTAAAAAAATTAAATTTACTTCCACAACTTCTTGATAGACATATTTTTCTCGGAGTCTTTCTGCATCACTTTAGCGACTGCCATTTCGAAATCCTCCTGAGTTACATGGACTCGACGTTCCCTCAATGCGTACATTCCAGCTTCAGTACAGACGCCCTAAAGTAAATGAAACATATGTATAATATTGAGTAATATTTGTAAATAAAATATTATTATTACCTTAACTTCGGCGCCGCTAGCGCCGGGCATTAATTCTGCAATCTTCCTCAAGTTAATGCCTCTTGTAAGGTTCATTTTCCTGGAGTGGATTTTCAAAATGTCCAGGCGAGCTTCCTCATTTGGTGGAGGAAATTCAATTTTACGGTCAATTCTTCCTGGGCGTAAGAGAGCTGGGTCCAAAATATCGATTCTGTTAGTTGCCATAATAACCTTGATGTTTTTAGTGGCCTCAAAACCATCCAATTGATTCAATAATTCCAACATCGTACGTTGTACTTCGGAATCACCACCCGAACCAGATTCAATTCGAGAGGATCCAATCGAATCGATTTCGTCCATGAAAATAATGGATGGGGCATGTTCTCTTGCCATTACGAACAATTCTCGAACCATGCGCGAGCCCTCTCCAATGAATTTTTGGACTAATTCAGATCCAGAGACACGTATAAATGTGCATTCAGTATGATGTGCAACTGCTCTTGCAAGAAGAGTTTTGCCAGTGCCTGGTGGGCCATAAAGAAGGACACCTTTTGGTTGAGCAATACCCAAAGCATCAAATAATTCAGGATGCTTTACTGGGAGTTCTATGACTTCCTTTATTTCTTTAATTTGTTTATCCAATCCACCAACCATTTCATATGTGGAGTCAGGAACTTTTTCCACCATCATTAGAGAAACAAGTGGATCAACCTACATGGAGTAGAAAGAATAGATATTAAAGCTTATAATCATTAATTAGATACTAATAGTTAAAACTATTGTAAGTACCTTATTGGGAAGAATTTTATGCAAAGTGTAGCTCTCATTCCTTAGAGCAACTCGACAATTTGGAGTGACATCATTGATATCAATATTCTTATCAATATCAACCACAAATTTTCCCTCTGGATGAACCTTCACTAGCACTTTCTTTTTGTCCATTGGTTTTACAACTTCTCCTACATAGCTGCCTTGCTCTTGGAGTAACATGAGCTCTTCTCGTAACATTCGCACTGTAACATATATTTGCAATTTAGCATAATAATGATATCTACTCACATTATATACCTTTAGCATTAAGTTCGTTACGTTGGGCTTGCAAACGGCGCAAGTTTTGGCTCTTCTCTGCAACAGTAAGTTGAAGTTCTTCAATTTTTGTAATGTAGTAGGATCTAAATCCTTCTCCCCGGCATCCGCTATCGACCTCCATCTAAAAATTATATAGATATTAAAACTGTGATCCAAAACGAAAGAAAAACAAGAATACCTTATTAGTTACAGTCATTTTGGCGACTTTTATGCCAATTTAACGTGTAACTCGACAATGCTAAAAAATAAATCTTCCAAATCACGCAAATCACTAATTTTGACAATCGTCAAGGACGTTGAAGGCGAAAGAACAGTAAAAAATCCCTAAAATTGTCAGCTAGGGTCCCTAGATTACTTACTTCTGTCAACATTCGAAGAGGTAAATTTAATAACATTATATAATTCTAATTATTTAAAATACTATATTTTAGGGCGAGAACAATGTCGAAAGCATCTGAAACAGGAGGCGTCAAGCCGATGGCCATAGCTGGGCGCTATGTCCGTGAACGAGAAAGATTATTGGGAATGACAGATGCAGAAAGGGCTTTTCGTGCTCAATGGCTCAAGGATCAAGTTTTAACTAGCCGTGAGCCTGTGCATGTCCCAGAAATGTACCAGTTTAAGTATAATCCAATAAGGAGATTTTATCGAGCACCTCTAGAAGCTTTTCAAAGAATGATTGAACCTATGGTTGGCCCAAGTATGGCCCTCAAGATTAGGTACTTCACTGGGAAAGGATTAATATTTGTTGGAATGGCCTATTGGTTCACCTATTACTTCAAATATAATACAAATGACTGGACCAGAGTTGGTGGTCTCTATGTAATTCAGTCAAGAAAAGCTGTTTTGCCAGGAGATCCTGGATATCCATTTGTTTCAGATAGACATGAGGGAAGAGATTATGCTGATAGAGGATTTAAAGCTGCAGCAGATATGAAATTGTAAATTTAGTTAAAAGCAATAAATAATACTTGTAGTTTAAATATAGTTCTATTAAACAATTTTTCATCTAAAGTAGTGATTGTATGTTTAGACAGTGCTTGTAGTTTGTGCATAGGAGTTTTAACTGAGAGGTTATAAGAAGTTGTTGATTTGATATAACGGTGGTTTATTTTATAAATATTTCATAACATAAGTTTTCCTGAAAGACATGGAGGAAGTAAACAATGGTGAAACAAAAATTGAAGAAGTAACTAAATATTTAAATGTTAAAGAAGCCCAAAGCGTGCCTAACCTCAATTTGTCAGATGTTCAAACTGAGGTTGAAATAAAATTTTTTGATAATGATGGTAAACCTATTATTTTTAATGGACAAGAAGTTTCGAAATTAAGTAAAACCCAACTTAAAAAATACAAGAGAACTTTGAAGTGGGAAGCATCAAAAAAAGAAAAGAGGGCAAATGAAAGACTCAAGGCAAAGCGGAAAAAACATGAAGCAAAACTTCAAAATATTGATTTGGGCCCCTCAAGAAAACAACTTAAACAAAGTACTATGGCAAATAGCTCATGCAAGACAAATGTTGTTATTGACTTAAGTTTTGATGATTTAATGATTCCCAAGGTATGTTTCAATATGTGCTGAAATATAATTTTCTTATGTTTTACATTTATTAGGATTTGGGAAAACTAATTAAGCAAATACTAAAAGTCTACACTGAAAATAGAAGGTCTACATCTCCAATGCAACTTCACTTGACACATTTTCAAGGAAAAAATAAAGAAGAGATGTCCAAACACAGTGGCTATGAAAATTGGGACATTAATTTTCATGAAAAAAATTACTTAGAAATTTTTGATAAGGAAAAACTGGTCTACCTAAGTAGTGAAAGTAATAATGTTATTGGCCGAATAGAAGAGGACAAAATTTACATCATTGGAGGACTTGTTGATCACAATTCACATAAAGTAAGAAATATTCAATATTATTATTTATGTAAAATTACATGAGAGAATACAATTTTATTTTCAGGGAATTTGTTACAAGAAAGCACAAGATGAAGGAATTCAACATGGTCAGTTGCCAATTTCCGAGTATTTCCATATGAAAACTCGTAAGGTCTTCACAATTAATCAAGTCTTTGAGATTTTACTACGAGTTACCGAAGGTAAAACATTCAAGGAGGCTTTCGAATCAACTTTGCCGAAGAGAATAAATATGGAACCAAATAACGATGGTAAAAATACTAATGAGAATTTGAACGCTGATTGCGAACAAGAGAGCTGACAAGATAAATTTGTTCAAAAAGCATTAATTGGTTGTTTTATTGTTTGATTTAATGCTTTCTGCACCTTAAGATTAAGTTTTTGTTGACATAAGTAAAAATTAAAAACCTATGCTATAGAAGTAGTTAAAGTTATCACAAAATAAACATTATTCTTTTGATTCGAAACAATTGGTAATTGAAATATTGAGGGTCTGAGTTTCACAATTCGTAAACCGATCCATTTGCATGAAATTTCTCATGCGTCGGTTTGTGGGATTGTTTTTATGATAGTGAATCTTCCAACCGGAACTCCACGTTATGTGTCAATTACATCGTCTTTGTTAACGAATTCGAAATCACTATTATCGCTGCTATCACGTCGTTTTTGTTGTGGTTGACTAGTAAGGTTCGATGTCCAGTTGCTCAATAGGGTTGTTCCCACATTGGTGAGGTTTTGAACTATTCCCAGAGTCTGGGTGAGATTTTGAAGAGGTATGGATTGTGAGACATCTGGTACATCAGTTGCTTTCATACCTTGAACATAATAATCATCGTCAGAGCTGGACGAATCGCGGACGAAATGCTGCGAGTCAAAATGCAATTGCGCACTGTTCAAGTCCGAATTGGAATCGCTGGAATATTCGGCGATTCCTCGTCCTCGTTTTTTCGGCAAAAAGTCCATCTCGTCCAGGTCTTTCGTGTCCTCTCCATCGAAGTTTTCAGGCATGGTTTTGAGTCCTTTAATCAGCTCAGACGTAAATGAATCTATCAAATGAATGGAAGATAATATAAATATTAATATATTCGCAATTTCTCCAGAGCAATTACCTTGCGTGTTATCATCATTAATATCTTCATCAAAGTTTTCAGATAAAATTGGCATTATATCACTTTCGTTTAACTCTATAAAATAGATTACACATCATAAGTTTTACTTCAATTTATTTGCAAAGTGGATACTTACCAGAAGTATGAAGTAAATTTATGAAGTGCATAATTGTATTTTGAACCCCGACTGGAGTTAATTTGATTATGATGCGCCCGAAAAAAGTTCCCAAGATGGCCAAATATAGTAATATGCGGCCGGAAATTATGTGTCCGATAACACTTATCGGGAAGAAGAAGAATACCATAACGAAGCAAAACTGAAATGTAATATTATTATTATTGTTTTGTTTGAGTACAGCTAAAAATTATATGCAATTAAATTGCTTGATCAATAATTTAGATTTTTTCTCATTCTCTATTTCTTGTGCACCCCCAAAAATTTTTATGGTACATAGGACAAATACTACCGGTGGTTAAAACTTATTTTTGGGAATAATCGCATACCTGTGCAAACTGGTTCTCGGCCAACGGACAAGAATATTTTACCTGCTTCTTGCATTAAAATTTTGAGCCTTTTAAAATCATGCAAAAATTGGACAGTGGAACTAATTGCAGTTTTATTTGAGAGTAGAAACCCTATTCAAGAATAATGCTCGTATGTATTCGCAAACTGAAGGAGGCCATCAAACCTTTGGGGTGCATTTACAACTCCGCCCTCACAGCTGTTGTTTGCCTTTGAAGATTCGAAAACCTGCCTCCAATTCTTTTGTTCGTTGACCCCAAATCGAACAAAAAGGTTTGGGAGCTGTGTTGTAAGCAAAAACTTTCTCTTTGCACATTTTTGGGTTCTATTTTTGGCTCGTAAATGCCTCCACTGTACAATAAGCCATGTGGAAACAAGTCTTTTCGGAATATCTTTTGAAAAATGTCAGTTCCCTTCTTTCTTATTTTGTTACATACAATTTTCTACTAAAATGTATGACATTGCTATTGATATTAACATTAATTGAAGGAGAACTAAGCGAAATAAATTAGGAAACTTGTTGACATTGGCTTTTTGAAAAGTGGATTATCTACAGTAGTGTCTCGAATTTTTAGCTGCTTAACCAAATCAAAAATTAAAAAATATACCGTCATAATTACCAAGGGGGGATTGTCGCGTTTCAACATTTGCAGATTGCAAATAAACGACGAGCACGTTTCCTTCAGGTGGAGATATCCCTTCACATTCGTGAAGTCGATAGCAACATCGGAGTAGTCCAAAGCTACGAGAATTGCAGCTATACTGAAGGCAGCACAATAGAATTGCACTTCAAAATAAATAATTAATCTGTAAATCGAAAGCAAAACAATGCATGTAAACGGTGGGAATCATAAATTATGCGCGGTGAATACGTACGCATACAATAAATTAATGCAGCTAAAACTAATCCATGTCAATGTAGGGTCTTCCCAGCAGACCACTCTGTAGACACAGTTGAAAAATCCGTCGAGCCGCGACATCTTCTCCTCAGAGTCAATTTTCTTTGGCTTTTCCTCGCGTTTGAAAACATTCAAGTAGCTGCCCACTTGAGATAAGTAGTCCATAATTGCGCAGTGATGCTATTGCTTAATTATCTGCGAACAACAACAAGAATAGCGTGAATTAACGCGATTTGCTTGTTTACTTGCGCGTTCCGAAGATGAAAGCACTCTGTTTACGCTCCCGAAATGCAGCGCGCGGGCGACAAACCAGTGCGAACGCAATGGAATTGGTCCAAACTTGAGCGCATACTCGACAACATGCTTTTCCTAAATTTAAATAACAAAAATACATAAAAAAAGCGACGGTGCGCCGCTAGCAGCGCACATACGGCTCGCGGAAAACGCAATTTCGATTCGAAGATCTGCAGTGTGTCCCTGTTTCCGTTTCGCTATAATGCGATCGAAATGTTGTGCGCGGATAAATAAACTTTCAATGAACACACGCATCCATTGAATAACAATTTGCATAATTTATTTCGCCTTCACCTATGCCGCACGCCCCGACAATATGCAATTATAAATAAACGAATTTATATTGATTAGTGCCAATTTTCATGCAGATGGCCCAACATTTGCGCAATAATCTCGGCCTAATGAGATGCAAGCTATCGCCAATTATTTACTAATCGCGCCTCTGTTTCGTTACCTTGTGCGTTTCAAACTCCTCCGTCTCCAACTACAAACAAACAAACAAACGATAAAAATGTTGTCTGCTGGATAGCGTATTATTTATATGTATAACAACTAAATGTTATGCGTGTTTCTAATACAATGCGTATTATTTATCAATTAATGTCCTTTCAACAAACCTGATTAAATTGGAGCACGTTCGAGCGCCAGCGATTTATGCAAAATATCTATTTGGCGAAGCAGATTGGTTCAATCAGTTTGTTGTTATTCGCGTTTGTTTTATGAACAAGCGCTCAACGCGAACTAGTCACAAAGCAAGCACACGAATCAAGGCAATTTTACACAAAATATGTACTGCGTTGCGATCGCCTGATGTTCGCATATCGGCGCAGTAAAACATTGAATGAATCGCTCCGAATTAAAATTGTGCGCATTTTTCCCCATATACGCATGGAGCAGCGAATTATTGTCGTATTCTATGTACACATACAAGCCCAACAACGTGCTCCAGCGAGTCTGCCTCTCCGTTTACTTTTGCAACTCGCGTGTATGACGCACTTGTTTATTTTCCGTGCAGCAATTTCGATCGGATGTGTTTCAAATTATCTTCTTCGCTCTGGTTGGATTGGCGTGCCGAATTTCCTAGCATGGTGCGCAACGCGTTCGATTCTTTTGTTTGCAAACATGCACGAAGGGCTACAGTGACCTAGGCCAAAACGACGACTGGCCCTCGCCGAAAATGCAAACAATTACTCTTCTACGTTAAGAAAATGGCAGTGATTTACCTTTTTGACGATGGCAACTTTGGCTGAGGTGTACTACATTTGAAGTAAAATGCACCGTGGAGTCCAGCGCTATGGATTTTACGCTACGTTTAGTGTTATAAATTTAGAAATGCGAAACGATCTAACAACTAGCACCCGCGATCGTTCGCTTCGTTTCATCAAGTCTGACAAGCAATGAGAATGAATAACTTTGACGCGTGACCGCGCTCTTCAAGTGGGGGCGCTGTAAACATTTGACGAGGCCAGTGGCGCCTCTGATGGGCGTCACGATTACCAATTTTAAAATATTTTGAAACATTAAAATTGATAAATTTAAAATAATTACATTCTGCAATACTTTTCATTAATTGTAATTGAGTAATCAAGAGAATATCTATCCAACGTGACCTAAGGAAGATATTAGATTTGTCTAAATCTTTATTTACCCAAAACATCTCTTATTTTTAACATGAACAAGTATTCTTGTAAAAGAACATGAAGAATTTTATTTTCTAATAACACTGACCTAGGGAATGACATTCCTAAACCTTATGGCATGGGTAAACAATGAACTACTTTAATAGAAAACCTACGTTGTTATTTGTTTATTAAAATTTACATATGCATTGGGACTACATGTTAAAAATATGTATATTATCAGCCGCATTTCATTAAGTACCGCAAAGAATATGATAAAATAGTGTATACTATGTAAATATATAATTCCATCTTGTATAAGGCACGTTAAATAAAAATGTTAGTCATTTAAATATATAAACAATCAATTAGTTACATACTCTGAACACGTTTTCTTTTAAAGTATCCATCCTCTATCTCCTAATAGGATTACGGTATAAATATATTAATATGTAGCATTCTAAATATTCAGTATTTGATTAGATGTATAAAATGGCATCAAAATTGCATCGTTTTCATTTTACATTGTTCGTTTAGGCACATACGAATTGAAAACCAAATAGTTTGCATTTCTACTCTATCTTAGAACCAAATTCATATAAATACACAATCTAGACGTATTTGCTTCCTGACGCAGATCGTATGCAGTTGTTATGTACAAAAATGATGAGTATGTCGTGTAAATATATATGAGATTGCAAACACTGGAAGAATTTGTGCTGAAGTAGCATTTGTACACGAGCAATTCGCCTGCATTATCGTAGGTTGAGATACATCAAAACAAATATAGTTATTGCGCGTTAGTTGAATATGAATAAATGAAACATATGAGGTGATTGAACCACTCCGTCGAAAGAGATTTCTTAAAATTGTTGTACCGTCAACAAGTTGGAGATTAATAGTTATTGCTCTTAGTTTAAGTCGTCATTTGAATATATGTCATTATAACTTCGAAATTCGACGATTAATTTGATGTCCTAACGTTATCAATTTTGTCGAAATAATAATTTGCTATTGCACATTAATTTAACCTTTGCCAGCATAAGTCGGATTTTTGAAGGTCGATGTCGCTTGTTTGTAAATAGGATTTTCACCCTAGACAAAAAATATATAAATAGACAATAAAACCATGATTGTGAAATATGTACATACCGTATCCCATTTGGCCATTTGCCGTTCTTTTTCAAATTTCGCAAATTCACGTTTATCCTTAATTGTTGTAAATAGTTTCCAAAGTAACAGAATAGCCAATCCAATCATTACAATTGCTGCCATTACACCAAACACAATACCCAATAAATAAACCTGCAAATTTAACAAATGATTATATCTTCTAAAACAGATAAACATTAAGTAATACCTTTGGTGGACATTCACGCTCTTGTTGCGCCTTAACAACGACACGATTGTGTTCATCGAAGTAATAAACGTATGCGAAACGGCAGTCATCCTCATCGTAGAATGGACATAATACCTCATCGTTTTCTTCTTTGGCTTCAACCTTCTCTACACCAATTGGAGTGAACTTGGTGCAGTTCTTGGCACAGGCTTCCTCGTCCAACGGACCAGTCTTGTACATTTGGCATTGAACGCAATGTTTGAACTCTTCGCATCGATCGGAGCAAGTCTAGAAAAAATACCATTAATCTAAAATGGTTACAATCATTACCACCTGTCTTACGGGACATTTTTCACAGTAACGTCCAGAGTAACGTCCTTCTTCAGTGCTTTCGCATTTGCAGGCACCACAAATGCATTCACCATGACCGGAACAAATCTCCCCATCAATTCGATCAGGCGCATAACAAGTCTCATTACTCATCTTACATCCGCAATCCGGTCCTCCCCACGGTTCTTTGCAAGTGCAGGTTCCGCATTCGCATGTACCATGTGTAGGCCCGCTGCAAATTTTGCCATCACGTCGATCGCAGGAGAAGTTATCGCATTCGCAGTAATTTCCATAAATCTTTTCGTGCACATTACCGCGAATGTTACATTCGCATCGACCGCAAACGCATGTGCCACGGCCGGAGCAATCCGCTGAAGTTGCGTTGTCCGGACGACAGCCCAACGTGTCCTTCATTTTTTCCTTTTCGTCCGCTGAGCATTCGCAATAACGACCGAAATGCGAGCCATCGCATTCACAAATGCCACATTTGTACGTGCCAAAATAGCTGCATCTTTCTGCATAGGCGATGTAATCAACATTTCCGGGGTGTTCACATGGACAAGAACACAGCATTTCGAGGTCAACCACCAAACTCTCATTAATACCAACCGGGTAGATATTCAGCGTTTGGTGCCAGTCTTTTGGGTCTGGAGGACAGGAAGTGACCTCAATTTCTATTTTGAACGTTATCACGTCCCCGACCTTAATATCACCGCATTTATTCGTCAGGCGTTCAGGGCCGTTCGCATCCAAGCATTTCGAATAATAGTTGATCTTAATCGTGCTCGTCGCGTTGTCTTTCATTTCGATTGTGGAGGAGATTTGCTGATACTGCTCTTTGACTAGATCGACAATGTTGGAGGAGTCGTTTGATAGCTTGCCACTGGACGAACCCTCGATATTTTCTTGCAGACGTTTATAGATTCCAATTTGCTCCTCGGTGACCGCGAATATGAGATTGATCGCGTTCTGTTTGACTTTGAGATTAATCTGCGAAATGCTGGGATAGTCTTGAATACTGGAATGTGTGTACATGCCGTTATCCAAGTGGCAGTGTCCATCGTTTGGTTGAACGATTCCTCCCAGCTAAAATATCATCGAAGCGTTAAATAACAAGGGTTTGCATTATGTAATACAATTATCACCTTTCCATCACCAGCATAATGAAAACCAGCATCTGTAGAGAACACCAGGAGTCGTCGCGCCTTATCTCTCCATCCAATTTGATGTCGGCAGACAATAGCTTGCATTATAGCATCGAAACCACCTTCGGGTGCATCCAGATTACCAGACACGGCTGCATCTTTCACCAAAGTCTGCAATATATAATATTAGTAAAAATTCTCGTTGTGATGGGTGACAAAAATGAAGCGAATGAAGCTAAAATGTGCACTATTAAGATGAAAATTATTCTAAGAAGTTCAAAAACTTACAAAACAAATGTGGAGTTATAGCGAATGCATTTAAAATCTCTACAATATTCGCTGTAGAATGTATTTTAAAAAATCCATAGATATCTTGTAAGTGTTTGATGTTAGTATAAGCAGGAAGTGGCATCTTGTCCCCAAAAGCTCTAGTTTGTATTTTAGTTTTTACACATTCGCATGCAGCTCAATCGTCAGATATCAAATATTTACAAACCTATCCAATCGGCCGCAATGTGTAGTGTTTATGGTAGTGGTATCTATGTCAAGTGGCTCATTATTATTGTATTTCAATATAAGAGATAGTTAATCACAGCAAATCAGTTACAAAAGTAATAAAATGTCGTTTAAATGACGGTTTAGTCACACTGCGTTATTCAAATTAAAAAACGCGTATTAAGAATATTATTTGCGATTAATGACAAACTGTTGATCACTGTTGTTGCTAATTCGGTTACACGCTTGTTGTTTCTGCGTGCGGCAAAAACTTACGGAGAACATTCTCGTGTCCGTGTCCAATCGCATTGCATGTCGGAAACCGTACGGTGCTGCACAGCCATCACAAGGCTCCCGTAAACTATAATCAATAACTTAGCAGCTAGACATCGACATGCATGATGATTTACTTGCGAGGTTTTTTATCGCTTTCATTGTGTGCTTATTTGGGGGGATTCTTCAAGTTCAAGAGCGCAAAATGTGTGTTTTGTTGATGTTTAAGATGAAGTGATAGTAAAACCTAATTCATGCCATTATCACATAAATTGTGTAATAAAATGTACGTAAATATATTCACCATGTAAAATGTAGGACCAGACTTTTAAATTACCCGCAATAAATCGCCATAATACTCTCTTGATTCTTCTGTTTTCTAGAGCTAGATAGATAACCCATGCAAATATAATAAGAACATAAAGTTATATGGTACCAGAATACTAGAGAAATCATAATTTACTAGCAGCCAATACGAGTAGAAGGACACGTGAAATTTGGTAGAAAATATAACGAGCTCAAGGACATATAATTTACCAACTTACAAAGTAGACTTTGGCGAATGAGATTTTGCGATTTTGAGGGTTGCAAATGCAGTGCTAAACGGTCTACTTGATAAATTAATAAAGTAACATATATGTTATGAACATAGTGCACATCCCAAAGGGCTAATAAATAGTTGCAAAACTGATATCTGCCTCAAATCATCAGAACGCTAAATAATGATGAGTCAGTCAACTTACTGAGAATTTTGAGGTATCTGTGCTTAAAGTCATATGATTTCGGAATCCATAAGGTGCAGCGCAATTCGTGCACGGCTCTTTTAACCTAGCAAACAATTAACGGCAATAAAACAAACGAGGACAATCAATACCTTCGAACTTGTCGCTTGAAAAGAATGTGTCTCAGTGTGTCAGAAATCAAATTTGCGATCAGCAAATCAAGTACTTACTTCTTCGGAACGGTGCTCACATAAGGCATCACAACTTTATCGACGAAACTTCCGAAACCCAGTCGGAAATTCGAGGTGATATTTCTCATTGATTCCGCCAAGAGATCTCCCAACATTGACAATTTGTGCTTATCATCTTCCATGGACTTAGACAAATCCATCAAGTAGTAGAGATCCACTGGATAGTCCTCAGCTTGGGTGTATTGCATATACAAATCATAAGATTGGCCTTAAAAAATAAACAAATTTAAAAATATGTACCATTTCATGAATTTTCAGTTGCTATAATATACTTACGCGCACGTAACTTCAGATTAACACGTTGGGGTGATATTTGAACGACATTACTTTCGCCATAGCCTCCACTGCTCGAGGACCCACTTGACGAACTCCACGAGCTCGAAGATGAAGAACTATGTGAAGAGTGTTCCTCGTATCCCCAGCCGGATTCTGTAGCCATGTGGGCACTTCCAGCAGCATGTGCCTTACTGAGAGCTTTCGCTTGGAGAATCTGCTGGACATTGTCGGGGTTCCAGATGTATTCCTCGGGGCAGGTGACCGCTGTGGGGCTCGTGGTCTGGAAGCATCGCTGCCTTTCGCCGAAATCTGGTTTCAAGCACCAAGCACAGGAAGGCGTCTGGATGCATTCGTGGCACGTTGGTTTCGAGACGCACGGATTCGGCACTGTTAATTTTTCGGCGATCTGTGCGATTGCAGGGGCCAAAAACGCATGGCATATTAGAAGTGGCAGTAGTTGTTGCTTGAACATTGTTGCGCCTGCAAATGAATCACATTAATAAATTGTCGGATGAAAATTAAATAGTGGGAGTTTCAAAACTACTTTCTAAGATGACCAGATTAGTCAGAATTTTGCATTTCAATTATTTGTATTAAGATTAATCATGATGTAGGTTACACACTGCAAACGCCATCGCAAATGAATCACGAATATAAATTTAGAAATTGACTCAAATCCAATTTTTAGGTACACCATTCATAATAAAATGGACCAATGTTTGGATAGTTTATCGAAGATATCAATGCATACTATAAATGCCGAGGAGTCAATTAATTGATTAGCTACAAATGAGACCGTCTTCGAGCGAGAAGTGGATTGATCTCACTCAATGTGGACTTGTCGCTAACTCTAAATAGGCTTTCGCATACTGTTAGCTGCATATCATTTATACAGCGGCCTTATTTAGATAACCATCCACGATCATAAACATCTGCCATGTGTTTCCTGAGTATTAGCGCATAATTAAACACATTTTCAAAATGCGCGCGCATACATATCGTTAAAACAACATAACGAGTGCACGACACCCACACTCATTTCTTGAGCAATGCCCGTAACCAAACCGTGTAATATGTTATTTTAAACGTTGGTAAATCTATTAATAAGTCCGCTTCTTGCCTGCCATCGCTGGAAATGCATTAGTGTTATCAGAAATTTTCATAATGCACTTATAGAATGGGTGCAGATAACCGAGTTATTTATAAACAATGATCCAAATACGGAATTGGTTGCAGCTGAACGTAGGAGGGTTTCAGCGCACTCGATTACTAATTGTAATTTAATTGGTAGGCAATTAATCATACCTGTGCTCGATTGGTCGCTAATCCATCAATAATTTATCTCTCCTAATCAGCACTGATAAGATTATCAATACACTAGTAACTCACTGAATGCACGCATTGCTGTTCCAGTCTCTGGCTGTTCACTCGTAAACGCGACCAAAGATGACCTACCGGGTGACACTCCTTTCGATTCTGTGTAATTCGAGTAGTAGACATTTGTGGCGCTAGTAGTCACTTTCATTTCACACGCGAGGCAGAGATGTCGCTAGGAGGATCAAAAACTTAATGTCACTAGATAGTGACATTACAAAAACTAATTTCCAACTTTTATTGCTATCGTTCGAATCGTTCGAATTTTGCAATTTTTGGGTACTATTTGAAAGCAAAACTCATTACAAACAATTATCGTTAATGAGTTCCGTATTCTTTATTGTATTTCTATAAATTTTTGCATATACAAACATACATTGAATGCAAAATATACACTTTTGTATCACTACTTTGCTTACATTAAAAATATAGATACATATCATATGATAATTAGAGTTATTTCATTAAGAAAATACATACATTAATTACATTTACTTAAATGCAGATATTAGGCATGATAATATGTTATCACCTTACACTACCTTATTATATTTCATTCAAGAGAAATCTTTTGACAAGCAAATGGAAGAACTTAACTCGAATTAAAGCTGATTCATTTATGTTAAACATAACAGGTACAAAGATTCACTATATTATGTGATACATGCCAGTATACAATTTGATTAATTCAGTCTCCTTCATATACAGTTACACATTAACTCGATCCATTAAATTCAAATTGTATGTTCATTCGAATGGCTGATACAATGTAATTAACTTGTAATGTGTTAATGAATTGTGTTGCAACAGAGAAGTTTAGCATTTGCAATGCATTAATAAATTATGTAATTAAATTAGGTTTTGCATCCATATTTGTGTAGTATTGCACCGGATTTGCAGTAACATTTCCGGTGTTTGCATATCTGGTCTTCACGGGAGTCTCATATCCGTGCTGACCTTTTCCGGGACTTAAGTCGGGCTTAAGTTCGTTATTGTTCTCGAGCAGATTGTTTATTTTCTCCTCGACTAGTCGCTCATTGTTGCGGAACTTTCCGCGTGGTGAATTCTTCTCCAAATTAGTCTCTAACTCGAGCTGTTGTTCCTCGCTTCTGCCGGTCTCGTCTGGAACGCAAGCGGTTATTTAATAATGTTTTATCATTTGAGGATCTAATTAAACTTTCTGTACCTTCATCCTCGTCGTCTTCGTCCTCGCGATTGGGGACATCATCGTTTAGAGTGCAGAAGTAGCTTCGATTATGGATGGCGTTCGCTGTGAGATCAAGATATTCGACTTGATCCTCGAGCATCTTCTCGAACTTGGTGGATAAGTCGTGGAAGGTGGGTCGTTGTTCGGCATCAACATGCCAGCAGCTCTTCATTATTTTATACCTACAACATGTATTGACGGTGATGCTCATTTTGTTGCCGAACAACTTACAGAGGAACGGAGCAATTTTCCGGCCGTTCCATGCGATAGCCCGATTTGAGCAGATGGAATAAGTTCTGCACTTGAATTCCGGGATACGGAGTTGCACCGAGGGTGACAAGTTCCCAAATGAGAATGCCGTAGCTCCACACGTCTGATTTGCTGGTGTAGACGTGATCTGATAAAGATTCTGGTGCCATCCATTTTACTGGAACTGCGAAGCATAACGTGCATGCGTTAGTGATTACTTTAGAGAGCAGAATCTGCCAGACCTTATAACTATGAGACTATATTTTCAAACGGATGCTGTGAATATCAAGTTGAATATGTCGCCTGATAAAAGGTGAAAACCGGTTCGATTTCTAGGAAGGTTTTCCTTTGATTGTATTTGCACCTTATCCAAGATTATTCATGGAATCGATTCTTTGTGAAGAATTGGAAAAGTTTATAGTGGAGTTGCTTCCACTTTGAATATTGGATAACTTTTGTTATCTGCATCAAAAAAGTTTAAATAAAAAGTGAAATAATTTCTTGTTTGCCAAGTAACTACAGTTTTGAATGAGGGAGGCAATTACACTTTTATAGTTTTTGCATATTCATTCCGCTGTAAGGATTTTTATAGCAAGAGAACAAACCCTTTTAGTATTCAGCACCACAATATTAAAAGTTTTTGTTTTCTTTTTACCCGGTACACAGCGTTTTAATAAATAAATAAATGGATTTTTGTGTTATTCTTATTAGTTGACCAACATTGCATGTATTACTTTCATTGTAATACCATTTTCATTATCATTTTCCATCTTAATTGATGGTCATAATTGTAATCATACTTTAATATAAATGCAAATAAAGAGAGCGTTTTTTAATTTTAAAAATATGCACAATTTCTTGTGTGAATTAAAAATTCCAAGCGAAACTTTTATTCCAACTCTACGTCTGAAATGAATAAGGAAAACTTTTAAAATCTAATATGAAATTCCCAGGGGATAATATCATCAATATCAAATGCTTCAGCATCTTATATTCTTAGCATGTTCGAAGTTTCATCAATTTCTATTCAATTTATTCCGCAATGCTTCAGAAAATATTGGCTGGAAGAAAAGTTTGTAGCGCCTTTTTTTTTCAAATTGCGGGTTTAGTGAAACCGATATTTTTAAAAGAAATAGTGAGAACTTGAAAAGTTGAATGTGTTTTGAATTTGATATGTAAAAGTTTGCATATTTCATTTGAGAATTCAGTATTAATTGGTATGTAATTTCTATATAAAAAAATAAATGTTCATATAAATACTATAAATTTCGAACCAATAATGATATCAATTTCAATTTCTTACAGTTTGTATTGTAATCATTACGAATGAAAATTTCAAAATTAGATCAAAAACTTTAAATGGCTATAATTTTTGTTCTAATTGGAATTTTGAGCCAATTTAAAATAAATTTTTATTGATTTTAAAATACAGGATTGAGATAAAAGTAAGGAATTTCACGAAAACCTATAATAACGTTCATAAACTTGAGTTTAAATCTGGTTAAGGACAAATAACTTTTCAAGTGTATCATATACACTGAAGAAGATGGAACAAATGTGATGGAAACATGAAGGACATTTGACTGTTTTACTATTTGATGTCATAAAACAAACAAGAAGGGAGTTACAGCCAAGAAAGCATCCTTCCCGGAAACCGAATGTTAGGATGTGTAACTGCCCGGAAACCCAACAATTCACTGAACTGAATCAAATTAGTTGGAACAATGCTCCCCGCATTCGCAATTTGGTTTTCCAAAAACACAATTACCCAAAACGAAATGTCACCTTTTCATTGAATTCTTTGAAAATTTGCTTAAAAATTCACCTCGTCCTTTGCTCCTTTTGAAGTATGCATCCTCCTCATAAATATCACGCGTGAGACCAAAATCGGAAATCTTGCAGACTTTCTCATCCGAGAGCAGAACATTCCGGGCAGCCAAATCTCTATGAACCAGCTGAAAAATTTTTGAATACAGCAATAAATTAAAAGTAATTTCCCGACACTTTTCAAGGATGTTACATTGGAATAAATTTGGCAATAAACTCGAACACATACTTTGATATCGCTGAGATAGCTCATCCCGTTGGCGATCTGCCATGCGAAGGATAATATGTCCTTCGGCGTCACCTTGCATGTCTTCGGCTCGTCGTAATGGTCGCTGCGAGGAGGACTCGGCAGGACCTCATCAACCAAGCAGGGAACGACACGAGGCAGCTGCGTTTCGGATTTTAAGTGCCTGCTGCGTCTCAGGTAACTCCTAAACACAACACACGTTGTTGATTTTGCCGTGTTTATCGGAAGGATAATGAGATTATGGACACATGAGTAAAGTCCCGCGACAAAGCATAAATTCCGGTTGCAAAAGCTCAAGCTCATACGTTGCGCTTTGAAGATCAACTAAAACTGAGAAACTCAAATCGAAGAAAAATGATTGGAAATGGATGAAAATAAGTATGTTAAGTATACAAAAAAGAGCAGGGATTTGCTGTGGTTTTACCTTAAAGAACCGTATTGGGCGTATTCGATGATGAGGTATACTGGTCCTCCGGGGAGAGTTGATGCCCCAAGAAGTTTTATAATGTTCGGATGGGAAACTTCCTTCAGGAGTTGGTATTCGGATAGCAAGTCGGTCAATTCGGCATCGCGAGCGTCGTCCTTCAGGGTTTTCACGGCCACGATTGTGTAACCTGCAGCAATTTTCCACCAAATCGATAAAGTGCATTAAAAATGCCTTCGAATTGTTTGTATATTTTTCATTAGTCGCCCATTTTTTCTAGAGTCTATTTGTCGATGAAATAAAAGGAAACGAGGCATCGATTACTGCCTCGAGTAAACGACTTTGTTTTGCACTTGAACTTCCAGAAGATTTTATTGTTCTGCTAGTGTGAATGTTCGTGATGCGGAGGATTTTCCCTATTTGAGACTAGATCTCTATAATAAAATGAAAGTTTCAAGTTCATTCCAATTGCAGCAAACTTGGCAAACGCACAATCACATTTTCTCATTCACACACATTTACAACAGAATACGATGAATTGACATCTACATTATCTAGGATTCAAATTTTCAGATGAAATTTTCAGCATGAATTGATACAAATGGGTAAAATAGAAAGTGAAATTTGAATTCAACTGGCTACTAATTATAAAAGTTTAATTTCGCGATTTGATACTTGAAACTATTTGAATTAAACTACACCAACTAAATTTCCCGAAATCAATTAGAACTAAACAACAAGTTGGTTAATTCTGACTTGCAAATTCCATTGAAGACCACATTGTGTGAGTCATCTGCGCAATCTTTCTGCATTTATTTTGGCCAATCATTTAGGGATTCTCTATCCGTGTGCAAATCGAATTTCGGCTCTGTTTTCGCACGCATTCATTCATCCCTCGCAAATTCGCCATCTTCCATCGTACGCCCATCGAGTTCAATTGAATTCAATCGCCATAATTCATTCACTTACAACCTGCTCCGATTGAATTCGTTGAAGAACTCACTCATTTCCCTTGTCTCCCACGAAGACAACAGAGAGAGGCGGATATTACAAATACATTCAGCTTCAGATCCATTCACATTAAAACCTGTAGTCGTTGTGTGCAAATTTGGGCTTTATTCTTCGGACTAGTCGTGGTGGTAGCATTTTAGCATTATGCGAAAACCAATACATTGGCGAACAATACGCAATGCAGACAAGAATACACATCCATAAAAAATTGCGCTCATTAATCATTCCTTCATTCGCTCGCATAATTAACTAAATGGACACACACACATTCACCCAAGAAGTTTATTATTATGTGGGTGGTGACTTTTGTTTTTTCGTTTTTGGTTTTTGCAAACAGCTTGCATGGGGTGATGTAGATTAAATATTGCTGGGAAGTGATACCTGAATGTCCTCCGATGTCCTTGGCGCGCGCCCGAAGGACTCGGCCAAATTCACCCTCGCCCAATGTTTGCTCGATGATCAGCTGGTTGCGAGGAAATTCCCATTTGGGATCCGGCTGCGGAAAGAGGAGTTGGGTATCATTTTCCCGTCCGTAGTTATCATGTAACAAGTTGCTATTTGCATGGTAGCTTCAATGTAGGTGATAAAACTTTGAGGATATAAGTGATCCAAGAAATAGAAACTTAAAATAGAATTTTTTACTACCAATTTCTTTCTAGTTCATCTAGTTATCGAGGATCTAGAACCCTTGAATTATAATTTTATAATTTTGGTTCTTAAAAGTTTTACAGGGTAATTTAGCAATTTGTTAGTTGATCAGAATTGAAGCAAGTCTTTGTTAATAACATACAATTAGGTGATGAATTTCATATTGTTTTTCGATTCCTTACATTCTCATGAGTTCTAATTAAGATTTAGAACTCTTTCAGGAATTTTTGTTGTGCTACAATATTTTGAAAACTTTAAGTTCACAAAATTTTTGTAGGATAATTTAATAATTTGATCAGTTGATCAAATTTGAAGACTCATAGGAGATTTGATTGAACTAAAGGCGTGAGCAAATGAAGACATAGAATTTTAAATCTTTTGAACAACAAACTGCTATTTTGACCCTCATTCATCTATATTCTCATCTGGTCTATTTAAGTTCTAGAACTCTTAAATGAATCCTTGATATGGTACAACAGTTTTCACACTTTAAAACTAGTTTTTAAAATGAATGCAAAAAATTAGCAATTTGGAAATTGATCAGAATTGAAGAATCTCTTTGCAAATACAATCAGTAGACAAGTTTCATTGGAACTGAAGAAGTTGAGTAAACATTCAGTATAGTAATTACTTACGGCAACTTTATTGGAGTGTGCCAACGAAGTGGTCATGTCGAAATTCAGTGTGATAGCGTTTTCGGGCAGCAACCCTCGATCAACGTAGTCCGATAACGGGGCCGAAAGGTCGTTATGCTCCCCGGTGAACTTCCCACGCACCTTCTGCACTTTATCCAGGCGCCAGCAAGCGACTATCGATGCAATCGTCGCCAGCAGGAAGACAGCCACGGCGAGGATACCAAGCAGGCAGCCAGTCCCGCAGGAAGCCACTTCCAGTCCTTGGAGGGAAGCGGAAATGAAACGAGAAGTTAAATACAGCAACCTACTATTTCCACCAGAGAGACACTCAAGAAGATAAATATCGAGTATAAAAATATTGTAATTAATTGTTCCGGGCAATATTTCAACGAAACAACAAGATAACATTCTTGTATCTCCTCGATCAAAATGTATATCTGATTGATACTAATGAACTGAAAAGATACAAATTGAAAATAACATTTTAAAGTAACGAATAAGATTTTTCAATGAATCTCATTCTGTGGGAGTTGGTGAAATTATACCCAGAAGAACGATTGAAATCAATTACCCAAAACATCGCCCAACAATTTAAATTCAATTAACCTAATTACAAGTCATTTCAAACTTTCTGCACCGCTGCAAACGAGAGTAAAAACCTTCCACAGACAAACTCTTCCCGGAAAAACATGGCAACATATGCATGATGATGCAGCATATGGGACCTACCAGTATGACGACTCAGATTGGACACGACTTCCGGAATGATGGCATCCGTCGTTTCATTGCTGGTTTCTCCCGTCTTGCCAGCTGCTGCCTCCTTGCGAATTTTGCTCTTCTTCCCGATTTTCTCCCCGCAAATACATTGCGCACTGCTCGAGCATATGCAGACACCAATAGCTCGTGTGATGCCCATCAAGGTCTTCGGGTTCAGTTTGGTTGGTACCACAGTGTTTCCTGTAAAAGGCATGCATAAAGTGACCACACGAAGAATAATTCCAGCAATTTGGAGCTGACTGGTATTCATTTGCACTTACTCGTGCAATCCTGTGGGCATAAAACGCGGTTGCTCTTCTCTAATGAGTCGCAAATCCCGTCGGGACATGTGGATTTGTCAGGTGTGCACGTTTGGTAGAAGTCCGTGCTCACGTCCAGATTGGTTCGGGTTCGATTGCCGCGCCATTGACATCGCACCGGAGTTCCCTTTTTCCTATAATTGAAAGCATAATTGAATGGAAATGTGTTAATCACTCTTGGAGAGAATTCCAAGGATTCGGTAATTATGAAGCTGAATAAAGAGAAACGTGATGGAGGAAAAAATTACCGTTTGTTTTAAAAATGCATCAGGGATGTTGGGAGAAGTTTGAAACTTTCATAATTAGATATTGAGTGCAGGAATACTGATGCAGCGTTTTGTTTGCATCAGTTTGTTGATTTTGTGCTTAAAAATAATGAAATGATAACAAAAACCACTTACAGTATAGGTTTTTGTAAATTTAATTTGTAATAGTCAGAAAGTTCAGTTTGTTGCTTATTTATCGATTGTTACTTTATTAAATTTGTTTATCATTTTAGGGAGAATTGATGAATAGAATGCTCATACAATTTTGGACCTATCATAAAAGTTATCTTAAGACTTTAATTCGAAACTTCAGTCAAGTCGTATTAGAAGACAAAATTTTAGGACCAGAATCATTGGTCCCTAAAATACTAATTTTGAGGACTTTAGGATATACAAAAAAGTATAGAGCCACTACAAAAATGATTTTAACTTGGAATTTCAGGACCAGAATCATTGGTTTCTAAAATACTAATTTTGAGGTCTTTAGGATATACAAAAAAGCATAGAGCCACTAAAAATGATTTTAACTTGGAACTAAAACTGAAAAAGGAACTTTCTATTATTGAAATTAAGCTGAATTTGGTAATTTAATAAACTTTAAAGTTCTGGACTGAAATGGAATAAGCTTACATTATAACTACAAAAGAAAAAATTGATTGGTTTCTGAACCAACTTAAACAGATCCCAAAGTGGATTCTGGAAGTGATATTTTGACCAGAAGAGAGGTAGAAAACTTAATGAGACATCTAAAAGATGCATGAAATTGTGTGTTACAAGATTTATCATTGTGATAATATAGGAAGTTGTAGAAAGGTAGAAACTGATAATTAATGTTAAAGAAGGTTGCCTATATTAACGTGGTAAGAATGTTTCCTTTCAGTTTTTGACTGCAAATTGAAAAAATTTGAATGATAGAGATTAGTTGTTGATTTTATAAGCAAAAATTTGGAATAATGTTATATAAATTCCAAATCTTGCATCAGAACATTAATTTACTCGAAATGTTTTGGATATCAGATGGGAAGATGTAAGAAGAAGAAGTCCTGATATTGATATTTGCCAAATTTTTGTTACATTTGAAAATGTAAGTTGCACAAAGGACAGCAATAAATGTAGATCTATTCTCTTCGGAACAATTCATTGTAAAATATTGAAGACAATAAAACACGATCAACATATCCTCCACTTTTCAATTATTCACTGCATTCCCTGGCATGTTTCAATCCACAAAGAAAATCGATATCAAATGCCACTTTTCAAGCAAGATTAATGCCCTACTAACAACAGCCAAAGCCATCCGACTTGCATATGAATTGAATGCAACTGCTCAAAGAGTTTTCCTGATATTGTTGCAGTTGTTCCCTGCATTTGCTGTCAGCTGAATAGATCCTAGGGTTGTTAGCCTGGCATTATGATCAATTCCCCTGATTCCACGTATTGGTATTTGCATTTGTCCTGGATGCTGCTATTGCGAATCGTATCATTTGTGGGCAAAACGTTATTGTGCACGGAACCGCACGAGAAGAAGGAAAAGAAGCACAATCGATTGATGGTACACGTTCATGCCCAGCATGGAAATGTACAACATCTTGGTGCAACAAAGGGCATACAGCCTGGAGCAGAGTGCTGGAAAGTGGAAAGCTCTCAGAAAACGGATGTTTGTTGACGTTGATGCAGCAGCAACAATGCGAGAAAATGGTGCGGCAAGCAAATCATCTAATATTTACAATGCGTGCGAATTCTGGGGAATTACTTTGTTCGAGAGCATCTTCCCTGAAGAGTGTCTAATTTAGTTCTTTTTATTTGGAGAGAGCGAATTACAAAACAAGAAATTGAATTATTCAATATGTGACTTCACTGAAACTTCAACGATGATTAATATCACCAAAAAGAGACCAAAATGTATAGTTAGTTTCAGGACATTGTCAACGAGAATTTTCCATCATTAAGGATAGTGGTAATGGACACCTGGACTCTGGAGTTGGATCCTTATCAAGCCAACGAATGCGGGTCTATGGCAGGTGCTTTTAAGATACAAGATAAATTACGAATATTACACCCTTGACCCGAATTAACGAAGCATCGCTGAATTTTAATTTAGTTGATTGTCATGACATGAATAATGGCTCCCGCATTTACTACTCGCCTGCAATTTGCACTATTTGTTTACATTACGGTACATTACACCAGCTGCGATTAATTTAAGGAAAAATAGCGCTTCGTCTCAACAAAAGCAAACAACAATAACTCGAGCTGGTAGAAAAAATGTGGAAAAACGAACGAAAAGGCGTAATAAAACGATAATTATCTAGGAAGTTTGTACAGTAGAGGAAAATCCCTGAGGGCTTTGTTCCTAGCATTACTTTGCACGTTTTCGTTATTCCACTATTTCTTTGTTTAGGTCCAGGGATATTGTGCGTTCATCATTCTGGTTCAAGAGTAAGTTAATTGAACTCGCTGGTTTATAGATTCGTTTTTGCGCGGCATTGGTAATTTCTCAATTTTATGAGGTTCGTTATGGTTTACGAGTGGTACTTTGAATGGAATTGGACGCCTTGAACGTCGAAATGAGGGTATAAAATATCCTGTGGGAGAACAGTTCCAAGTTGAAATTGAAAGTTTTGGAAAGAATATTGGAAATGAAATTTTGATGTACATACAACTATATTATTCTAGTTTATATGAAATAAATATTCTATTTTTGCAAAAAATAACTTATGCGAATATCTACGTGACCTTTAAAAGACGAAACTCAATTTTTTAAGAAACATGCAATACCTGGAATTCATTTTATAGATGGGACATATTGAGAACTCTCTATTTTTGTTAATAAATAATTCAGATATTCCTTCAAGAAAAAAAATTGTTCATATTCAAAATGATTTATACTGAGTGTGCTCTGTAATATAAGGAAGATAATCCTTGAAATCTATCAAAATATGAAAGTTTACTTTTTCTCGTATTCTTTTTCAAAAAACCCTGAGAAATCTATGATTGCACATTCTGAAATCACCAAATGAGATAATTAAATGATGACTATGAATTCCCTCAAAATTTTTGCCAATATCAGACTGTCATTTCCTTCAGGATGTGCAAAAACCATTTCGCAATAAACCGAATCATTAGTCAAGTATCAAATTTATGGATTTCTGGGAACTTCAAAGTTTCACACTTCAAAAACATGTATTATTTTTGCTTTATTTTGCAAATAAAATATCTCGTTCAAATATTTAAATGGTCTTTAAGGTATAAAACTCAATTATTGTCAATTATTCAGAGGGATTCATCTACCAATTGCATAGAGAAAAAGGTCAAGGAATCTTTTTCATAATTAATGATGTTCTTATTTCTGGATGAACATCCCTGGAACACACTAAATTAAGAAACCTTATTTTTCCTTGGAACTACCTTCAAAAACCGTAAAAATCTATGATTTGACATTTTGTAGCATTTCCTTTAGGATGTAAAAAAACAATTCCAAATAAAATATCAAAATTAGAAATTTCTTAAAATCTCTGGAATTTATAAAAAACATTTTATGTTTCATTTTGATAACCTTCAAGAAATTTAGAAAAACATTGACATTGTAAAATCACCAAATTAGATAATTACATTATAAGTCAGAACTCCTACATAAATTTTACCAATGCCAGACTATTATTTTCTTCAGGATGTACAAAAACTACACCACAATGAGTAAAAGTCATCAATCAACATTCCCACTATCAGTTCTTGTTTCACCTTAGTCCAAAGTTAAATTTGAAATTTTTTTGAAGAAATGTGAAATTAAATTTTGATGTAACATTAAACAGATAAAGTTATTCTGATACAGCTTTGCAAGTAAAGTATTAAAGAAAATAATTTCAGAACTATAATCCCAGGAACCCCAAAGAAAAAGAAATTTTACTCCCCCTTGAAAAAAACCTTCAAAAAAGTTAGTAAACCCTAAGATTTGACATTGTGAAATCACCAATTGAGACAATTACATCATAAGCAAGAACTCTAACATAATTCTTGCCAGTGCCAGACACTCATTTCCTCCAGAATAGCAAAAACAACCCTAGCAAATCACCAAAAGTCATTAGTCAACTTTCCAACCTTGAATGCCAACATACCTCCAATAAGTACCCCTATTAATCACTCCCAATTAAGAAATCATAATGTGACAGTAACTTTGGAACCTCCAATCATCCTTCTACTTACGTTGCCTCCACACTTCCCGAACCTCCGGTCCCAATCGCACATGCAGCCATGCAATCATCGGGGTTCGAAAACTTGGCGCAATGTGTCCAATCGTGCTTGTTGTCGTTGAGCTGCACGCACGTGCTGATGGGCTCATCCTTGACGTCGATGATCAAATGGTCGCTCTGATACTTCCCATCCTTCTCCCATTGCACCTCCAGCCTGCCGCCAAAACGCAATTTTGATGTTTTGATTAATCGAGCGACGACTGGTTCAAATCGGAGAGTAAATGTTTGAAAAACTCACCTCACAGATGACACCGACTTACGCAGACTCGTTATGTTGCGTACGAATATGATGCCATCGTCCTTCGTCACGCTGAATGTGCGCAAATAGCTGGGATCGCGGGCGATTAGTGTGAAATTGCAAATGTTTGCAGCGAGTGGCAGATGCGGATTCGTCACACGCGCCAACGGTCCCGCTAATCTGAAATCAATATGCATGTAGGTTCGCACTTAAATTGCTATTGCTACATATGAACAGGTTTTTTTTCAATTGGTGCAATGAGAGTCTAAGTGGTATCAATTTAAATGAGGGTAACGAGCAAAGATTTGAAGACGAGAGCGTTACCTGAATACGTGATTCTCTCGTCTTGGGTACAACTTCAAAGGAGGAAGATCCTTTGGTGCAACTTCCAGACGAGGATCCGCGTGGTGCGTGAGGTGAATTGCGACATGGGCCTGAAAATAAATAAACGAAAGCGTTTTTATTTGAAGAATTGCTAGAGGGTAAGAAATTTCATTTGGGGACTCGTTTTCAAGATGGTTTAGTAAATAGCATCAAGTATTGACATGGTTAGAGGATTGACGTAACATCATGTTGGTAACTGAAGTAAGTATCCAAAGTAATTAAATATAAGAGAAGAAACATCTCGTGGAAACCTGGTTCTTTTAAAAACTAAGTCCATAATTAATTTGTGAAGGAAATTTGCTCCTATCTTTTGGGATACTTATGATTTTTTTATTATTTCCTTAAGTTTAGAAATTGACTAAATAAGGACTTAGAGGAAATGTGATTAACATTTCTGGATAACTAGATACCTTGCAAATTATTGCCATTTTTGGGCTTGGATTTAATCCTGAAATCTTAATCTCGAATGATTGAAGATATCAGGATTCATTATCAGAGAAATGATCACACAAAAATAAGTTTCCTGGGTTCGATTTGGAAACAGCATCAATTCAAAAAGATTGATGAGGTTTCTTTCTAATAGTATTGAACAGAAACATTTTTTGAATGAAGACAAAATGTGACAATTTAGTTTCAATTAAATACAGTGAAAAATAGGAAATATTTGAAATCATTCTAAGATCCTTCAAGGAAAATGTATTCTACATCTTTTTCAATTGTAATTAAGAAAGTGTAAAATGCAATTCAGATTAATAAATTATTAAGCAAGCATTAAATTAATCCAATTTGTTACATATAATTCAATTTGAGTTAATTATAATTTAAATTTGGGAAATATAAATTGAAAAGTATAAGTTTAATATCAGAAATTATTAAATGTATTTAAATTAAATAAACGTAATTGTGAATACATCAAATGAAATTTTGAAGAGTTCAAATGCAAATCTGATTAGTGTCATTTTTTGTTAAATAATATTTAATTTTTGGATAGGTAAATTATATATACATAATATCAGAGTATTGATATTAATAATTCAGCAGTAATTATCATTCAGTTTAATAATACTTCTTAAATCAACTTCAAAGAAATCTGAATTACATGTAATGCTTTCTGAATTTTAAATGACAATTTCTGAATTACATTTCATGAATGAATTTGAATTTATAGCATTCTGAATTAAAAATTACCTTTTTTGAATTACAATTTACATATTTTAATTTCATTTGGTACTTTCTCAAGTTCATTTAACAAATTTTATAGTTATATTTCTTCTTGTTTGAAATTTGAAACAACAATAAAACGTACAGTAAAAAAAACAATTGAAAGTAAATATATTAGGATGGATAATTCAAATTCATTATTATATTTCTGACTGTTTCATCTTGCCATAATATTTGGTACTTGTTGATCTCATAATTTTGCATACCAAAGATTTCATCATAATAAATTTTCTACCACGATTTGAAATTTCCTTTGTAAACTTTACCATACAATACAACAAATTTTACGAGGTAATAATTACATTTCCAACGAAAATCGACTGAAAATAATTGTTAGGAACAGAATTAGAAGATTGCATGAAACGAATCGATCGATCATCAACCTGTATTTTGCTCCATCCATCAGCAACGAATAAAAAGGTAAAGAGACATAAGACATGCTACATGATACAATAAACAAGTGATAGGTTACACTTTTACGCTTCATTACACGTTAGACGCTTTATTACTTTTATTAGTTCTGTGTAATCCTTGGAAGGGTTGCTGTGAAGATCGTTCACGCCCTCATAAAAGAAGTAATTTTGATTGGCGTTAACTAAAGGCTGCGTTATACGTGCTCGTAAACAATGAAAGTAACAATTACTGGAAATAACCCATAAGAGAGGTGTTAATTCCTGAACTGTTCCTATATGAAATACATTCACAATCAGAATTGAATTATTTGGCTGTTAGTTTTTGAAATTTAGTTTTTATTTATTTTTCGAATATTAATGCTCTTATACCTACGTAAACTTTCATGTATAAAATTCACGCTGCTTTTCAAATGTGGTGGGAATAAAAACGCAGGATTTGCATATGAAAAGCCGAGGTCGGAAAGCTTTGTCGACGACGATGCGAATGCAGCAAGGATTCACGTTCGAAGCTTTAAGGATGTTCCATATTGTATGCATTCATGTTGCTTACGTCAATGTTCTCTATACAGGAAAATCCTCGGAATGAAAATCTTTTTAAACTAACCCATTAATGTGATGTAGAAAATCATTCAGGATCAAAAGTTGTAAAAGTTAATAGGCAATAATTGAGTTTAACTTCATGAAGGTATAATTTTCCTTTAAAACAATTTTCGCAATTTAAATTGATGACAAAAATCATGACAGGATTATTCTGGCAAAGTAGCGGGAAGATGCTGGAATAACAATATAAGAACAAATCCTGACAAGTATTTTTGGTTTGGTATTCAAAAGAAAAGACAATAAGATGTGTTTTTTGCACAAAGAAAAATATTTGAGTTGTTCTCTTTGAGGAGACATTCCTCTCAGTCTGCTCGCATTTCAATTCGTTCACGTTCGTTACGTGAACAAATGCGTCACTTTGGATTTGCTTAAATTAGACATAAATTTGCCTCTTGTGTCAGACGTCATAAAACGCCACCCACATACTATATCCTAGCAGCTACTTGTTCCTCCTCTTCTTCTCTCGTTTTCAGAGATATTCTTGGGATATAAACTTGGATAACAACAATGCAGCTAAATAACTAAATAACTTAACGCAGTGTCCCTTGCTTTTGTCGTAGTCAACTTAATTATGAATAGTAAAGTAGATGAAAAAAAAAGAAAATATTTGGGGTGACAAACAAGACTTTTGAGGGTTTTGAGGATACATCCTAAATTGGGTTTCATAGCATGAAAAAAGTAAAAAATTCATGGGACCAAATAAATCATGTGGTTGGAAATGTCAGAGGGTTCGATAAAAATTGGACGCAAATAATTTTATTGCCTTATTTGGTGACATTTATTACGTCCTTGTGAATAGATTAGACTTTCAAGGACGAAATCAACATCAAGGAGAAACACGAGAAGTTTGTAATCTACCATCTAATTTTATATGAATTTGATACTTATGTGTTTGTCACGTACATTTGTAAATAGTGTAACTTGAGGATTATTCGGATAATTTCATCTGCATATTTGAATCACATCCAATTTCAAAGTGTTGTAAGAGAAAAAGTTTGCAAACTTTTCAAGGTCGAGTATTATTGGAGGACAGAGTAATATTGTTCTGACACAGTTTGGAAATCTCCAAAGTTGATTAACTTTGCAATTAATTTCTTCTACTTTTCAGCTGCTATTCAAATTATCCATCTCCTTATTTTTAATATTTTTAACAATTTAGATCTCTTTGTATATATTTTCCTCATCTTTTTCTCTTGTTGATTTTCCTATATTTTGCTATGATCAATTTTCTACATATTCTTCTATAAATGCAACTATTTTTTTCTTTGCGATTCTTCAATTTCTGCATATCACTTACATCTCCCACTCTTATTTTATAAACAATAAATCCATGAATTGAGTGAAAATTGATTGCATTATTAATTGATAAGCAAGGAAACTAATTATAAGTTGATTAACTTTGCAATTAAATTTTTCTTTGGTAGCGTTTTCAGCTTTTCTTCAAAAAAATCCTCTCTTGATTCTTAATCCATGAATATTTCAGTTTTGTAACCATTTAGGCTTTTATTTTTCATATTTTGTTCTTGCTCTCCCTAACTTTTACAATGGCCAATTTTCTGCAGAGTTTTCTAATAGCTCAACTACTTTTCTCTTTGAAAATCTTCAGTTTTTCATATGTTAGTTACATCTTCCACTTTTATTATCGCGAAAAATAGCAAGAATTCCTGCATTGATTAACTTTGCAATTAAATTCTTCTTTAAGAACTTTTTCAGCTTATCTTTAAATTATTCCTCTTCTTGATTCTTGGATATTTCATCTCATAACATTTTAGAAATCCTTGTTTTCTTATCTTTCAATTATCTGCAAAATCTTCTACCAATTTGACTATTTGTTTTCCTTTCAACTTCTCAATTTCATCAATTTTTGTTCATTACATGGATCTTCTACCACTACTTCCTAAACTAATTGTACAAACAATTCATGGATGCCATGAAATGTTAGGTACCAACATTAAATGTTAACCATTAAATATGGTCATCTTCATACATGTTTAAAGAAGACTGAATGGACAATGTCCAATAAAAAGAAGAGTTTGTATTTGATATTTTTGGGCTTTTCTCTTTTCACGGAGAAGAGAAAACCGTCAGAGACGTAAAACCAAACCGGGTCGCACACTGTGGCTCTTGGGCCAAAACTATACGTGTGCAGCTACCTAAAGGCAGAAGACATCGATGGGGAAAACTTATGCGAACGGTGTCACGAGGAGAGTTGGAACACTATCACGGCGTGCTACCTTGGTGAGACGTTAAAGAACGTTAGAGATCAAATGGAAGGCCCTTAAATCTAGAAAAACCACAACCCTTAAAAACGAATACCCTGCACGTACAATCCGAATTTCCTTAACAAAATACCCAACCCCCAATTAAACCCTAATAATACTGACCGAAAACGTTGTTAGTGATTAGTAGTGCAAAAAGCGAAATACAAACTAGAAGGTGTTCAACTCTCGCACACAAACGCATCAGCTATCAGCAAGGACGCCAACTGCCCTTATTGGGCAACTGGAAGCAATGGACCCACGCAACTACGAGAGCGGTGGGCCAACGAGTCATCCACAATTTTTCACTCTTCTATTGTTTATTTCAAATTATTTATTGCACTCCTATGTAAAGATCCACCTATAGTCTAAAATTTATTCAACGTTGATAAATTTTTGAATTTGTTGCAATTTGATATATTGGTCTGGTTTGTATCTTTGCTAAATGTGCAGTTGAAATATGAATTTGTTAGTTTCATATTGAGATTGGTATCAGTCATATGCAAATGATGGTTCTTTTTCGTTTGATTGGTCCCATTATTAACAACGTTTCCTTTTTGGGTCCACTATTTTGAATTACCCAAATTAATTGCTACGTCTTTAGTGAAACGCGTCTTCAAAGTTAAACGATTAGGAAGTTTCCTGAAAAGCTTTGATGATAAGAAGAAAGGCGAGCTGATGTTCATCTTTTATGAATATTTCTGGGCAATCTTAAGAGGAACTTTAATTAAATCGATGTACAATGTGGAGGATTATATGCAGCGTTCATTATGCTTATATTCTGGGAATGAAGTTTGATTTTCAGGAATTAGAAGCGTTGTTCATATCTAAGACATTCTCCAACAAGACATGTTCTGTTACCAGTATTTGGATGATAATAATGATAATGAGGAAAGTATCTAGAACAGACATGTCTGTTTTCCTGGAAGGAATGAAATTGAATTGTCTTGACATATCTGTCTATCGTGGCAATTGCTAACTATTATGCAGAAACATTGTAGAACTTGGTACAACTTCAATTCGGTGAAATATGAAGTTGATATTGTTTTTGGTGATGTGACTTGTTTCCAGTGTTTCTATTTTTGCAATTGGAAAAAATGTTTGTTGGCAAGTTTTAGGAATGACTGTTTAATATTTTACAAATATTTATCAATGCAACATCGAACAATTTCATTATATACAAAATAATTACAAAATCCTTTGGTAACTCAATGAAATTAAAATTTTCAGGGACTTTTAATAACATTTAATGAAGAAAGTAATGAGTGTTTTCTGTGATGACTTGATTTGAAATCTTCAAAAATATTTCTTCTCGATTTTATTTTGAAATAAAATTACAAATTATTTGACCCTTAGATATTTTGAATCCACCCAGTCAGATTAATTTAATGTCACACCTACTAAAAATCAGTATAATTTTGAATTCGTTCATTTTCTGAAAATATGAAAATACAGCATTAAGCCAAACTTTTCTACACTCATGAATAGATATACATAAACAATAGAGACCTAGATGTTCGTTCCAGTTGGGATTAGGATCAAACCGCAGAACGTTGAGCTACGAATTTTATTATTCACTAGAATAAGCAGCAGTCACCACTCACCGTGAAAAGAGAAAAGGGAAATGGGAAATTTATGCCCTTGTCGACGTGCATATTCGCATCGCATCCTCTTCATCACGCAGCCAACATTTTGTATAAATCGCACGTGTATAATAAAACAGCTTTCGCGGAAATTCCCCTCGGGTGCATTGTTATAATATTATGATCGCAGAATGAATCGGAACGTCACTATGCGTAATAAATTCTGTTTTCATTGCGACGACCACTCTTGATATTGAGGTGGTCAACTGGTCAGACCATGAACTAAAAAGTAATCCTCCATGGAATCGACCAGAATTCTGAGAATATTGATCTAGAACTGTATGTGAAATGATTTATGGCACGGTCGGTTCAAATAATGAATATTATAAGTTATATCTTATACGAACACTCTGTGTGAAAAAAAATGTGGGTAGTGAATCGAACTGGGATGAAATGCTCGGAATGAAAAGCTCTTTCGGATAAAGTCTGTTCGAGCTGATAAAGAGAGATAATGATAATTTGATTAAATTGGTGAAAAAAAAACCGAAAATTTTGCCTTCTTAGGTATTTCATTTTGCGAGTTCAGGTATTTCTGAACTCCGCAGAGATTCGGGACCATGATCAATGTTATTTTTTCCGAAAAATATAGTAAATACCTTGAATCAGCCAAATCGGCCCATTAGTTCGGAGATATGAAATTTTTTGAAAACTCAAGCGATTTTAAGAATTTCATATCGCTTTTACCGCTATTAACTTTTTTTTCAATTTCTTTTTTCAAACACGATTTCTGTTCTTCCGATGACCAAAAGGGCATAAACCTATAGATTTTTGAAAAGTGTGCATCAAGATCTACAATTTGGTTCCACCTTCAGCTTAATTGATCCAACCGTTTAAAAGTTATCCGTAGTTAAAAAAGCGAAAAAAAAGCGAAAATTTTGCATTTTTTGACTTCATTTTGTAAGTTCGGATATTTCTGAATCGCGCATAGATTCGTAACCTTGACCAAAGTTATTTTTTCGTCAAAATATGGTGAATGCTCGTTGAATCAGCCAAATTGGTCCATTAGTTTCAGATATATGAAAAAATTTTGCTATTTTAAAAATTTCATTTCGTTTTTTTCACTATAAACTTCTTTTCCAATATTTTTAGGTAACTACTGTTTCTGCTGTAGCATTTGCGAGAAGGGTATGAACGCATATATTTTTTGGAAACTGCCCATCAAGACCTACAATTCAGACAGAATCCAGAGAACTGTGCTTTTCAATGCTGTCATTTTTAATATGTCTTGATGAGGAACATATTTCAGTGTTAGATGTGCTTCAAGTGAAAGCAAACAGATCTTTTGGAATTTCTATTTACTTGTCCTTAAATCCATGTGACAGTTTTCTTTGTAGCCATCAAACATAAAGAATTACTTGAGTAAAAATGTTTTATTTTATTGCATGTTAGATACCAAAAAATATAATTTTGGATATAAAATTGTTGAATATACAATTTTTGATCTCCCTTTTGTTTTCTCTTCTAAAAAATGAAAGAAATTTAGTTTTACTAGAATGGATTGTGAAAAAATTGTTAGATACTTCTTTTGAATACTTTTCTAAACTTTGATTGATTTTAATTTAACTGAAAAGAAAATGAAAACAGATTCATTTGTTATACGTCTTTCAAGTAAAAACAACAAAACTTGATGCATGTCTTGTTGGCTTCTAAGAAGACCTGTTGGAATTCCTCTTTGTTCCATCTTAAACGCAAGTGACATTTTTCTTTGTAGTCATCAGACGTCATGGGGATCATACACGATACATGATTAAATGATTAATTGAAGTAGCATTTAAAGTGATCCCAATTTATATTATGTCCCTGAACTTTACTTTACAGCTCGTTATAATCGTGTAGTTTATTTCGTGATGAATAAAATATGAAATTGAGATTAACGAGCCCGAAACGCCATTAGAAATCGCGACGTGATGCGTGAAATGTCCTCGAATCCTTGCAAAGCCGCACGGTTCTCTGCAATGCAAAGTTGGAAACCAGCACGCTTACAACTTCGTCCTGAATCCTGGTTAGTGTGCAGTATTCCTGCCACGCAGTGTGTCGCACTTGCAAACATTAACAAGATAAACGTGGCGTTAAGATATTCGTTTCTGGAGGTCTGCAGCTGAAGTTCGAGTTCGAGCGCAGCAAAGGCTTTGGATTAAATTAAAGTAACGGTTCCGATAACAGAGCGCGAATTCAGGACTCGCTCATTGGGTTGTAAATCGTCCTTATCTTTACTTATTTATTGTCAATGCACTGATAATACCCACCAGTTAGAAGAAAAAGTGTTACATAAAGAATTGTAATTTAATTGTAAAGTTGAATGATATAACAAAATTTAAATTGATTTTTTGTCAGACAAATTCTGGAAGAATCCTTGATTATTTTGAGTGTTTTTGAGACAATGAAGAAGTTAAATATTTTTGTCAACTTTGATGTTTGCAGTATAAATTTCAAGGGATTTATTCGTTGTTAATTGTTGTTTTTGTTGTTGTTTGTAGAAATTGTATACAAAATACTTACATAACTTGATCCATGTCCTGGAAGCATTGCTGTATCGTTCATTTGCAGAAGCACCGTGTAATTGTTGATTTTAATATCATCAAGATTGACTTGCCGTGCGAAAAACAACTCTGAAATGAAGAGATATTAATCAGTACTAATTAGAATGCTCATCACGTATCCAAGCAGAATAAAAAATCGCGTGGGCAAATACAGGGTGAACCTTAAAAACCTTGAATTCGTTTACAAAATAATCAGAAAAATGAATTATTTTTCAATATCATTATAAGCAACTCAATTTACTTGCAAATAAAATTAGCTGTAATCAAAGTCACTCGGTATATCATGCTGTGATTATTTCATGATTACTAAACATATGGGTGTATGTAGATGGCAGTTATGCGATAAATGACAAATGGGAGCGAATATAAAATTGGCGAGATCCTTGGAAATTGCGCGCGCCCATTCGGCGAATCTGCAAAGATACGCAGAATGGGTGTTGGTACCAACGGTATTCTCGTCAAATATTTCGCAACGAGTAATCTACATTAAGGCTGGCTATTAATTAGACGCTAATTACCCAAAAGGGTGCGGTTGGTTGAGGACATGAGACATCCTCACATGCACAAGAGATGTTGTTATCTTTTGTTGATTAGAGCACCGTATTTACTTGTTGATTTAGTGAAGATAATAAGCAGGTAATTTCTACATTAGAGGGTTTTATTTTTCTCGCAAAACCAACGGATAGTAAAATAATTACATAAAACAATGAAGAAAAATTTTATTATAAAATTAAAATTTACCACAATGTTGAACTGTTTGTCTTTCTCCATAACGATCATCAATGAACGGGACACATTTGACTTTGAAAATCTGATGAGTGTCGTTTAAAAATTCAACTTGATGATTGTTGACCTCGAGGGAATCTCGATCTGTCAGCATGAATTTTGCAACAGCCACATTTGTCTGCAAAAAATAACAATATATGTCAATTTTAGGATCAAATTTATTATGTCAGTCAATTATTCATCTTCATAGGTCATAAAATACCATTAATGCCATCACTGTTAATGAATTCTAAGCGCAGTGAATTAATTAGTTAAAAGGTGACCAAAAGTGATTAGAGAGGCAATTAATTTAATTTCCATTTAGGAATCGCTTAGTCCTTCAAGCACCCCACTAAATTTCGCCAACATTGAATAAGGACCACAACTGATCATATGCGGTAGTAACAAAGATACCACAATAATGATTACACTGAAAATTTCTTGCTACATTAAGACCTTCATATTTGGTTTGGTAATGATTCCCATCCGAATTCACCCTTTCCATCCCCAAATGGAAACAAGAGAACAATTACGATGATAGAATTAATAGGTGAATTCCATCGTCATTGTCATTTAATGGCGACATCATAATCCCCATATTGTTAATTGAATCCAACTCAATTTCCTTTATAACATTACTCTGACATATCAAGGGTCGAGTTTTCAATTGTTGTGAAACTAATACATTAGCTCCATACATTCTGCATGTCTTCAGACGAGCGAGTGCATTCAATTAGCCAGGATAAACAACCTGAACCTGAGGATGACGTTGGCATTCAATTCGATTGTCGACATTGACTTTGAACTTTGAGCTTGCACGCAATGAACGCCAACACATTTCATTAGAGTTCGTGCATTCGTTAGCCGCTAATAAAAGTTATTAATTACCCAGCAATGCCAATCGATTAAAGAGGGCTTTACAGCACGCAAGACCAAACGTGCTGCACACGTAACAGCGATAGTTGTACGTGCACGCGAATATTTTGCGCAGGTTGGAAATGGAAAATGCTTGTTGGATCGTGCGGACTTTTCGCCATAAAAATATACCCCATGTAGCAAGGGCATAACTGTCCTGGTTCGTGGATTGTAAATGCATGAAGTACGAGTAACCCTAGGGCAAGTACCTTCCAGGGAACTGTAAGCAAACATGTTATGTTGGCGAAGAGTTCAGGGTGGAAATAACTGGGAAAATGTTTGTTAAATAATGCACACAGGAGATAGCGTGCATGAAATTATTGGCTATAAATATGAACCTAGGAATATATTGGGTATTTTGTATCTGTGGACTGCTGATTTTGTTGATAAGAATTACTGGGAAGTTGGCCTTTAAATAAAAATGTTTAGCCATTCTTTGACAAGGATTTCGTGCTGGATATATTTATCCTTGCTAAAAATAGTCACAATTTTAGGCTTACTAGTTTTGTACACACATATATCCTTTATCCTTTTAGACGGGTTAATATTCGTTTTGGATAATTTATTGAATGCACGTGTCGCCTAACATTATCCAACCTGTAATTATGGTACAAGGCACCAAGTTGTTAAATGTCTTAAGACATGTTTTGTTTCTTCGAAGAAATTGCTCGTAAAATGTCTAAACAGGGAAAATATGCACGCAAAATTTATTTTCTGTTTTGCAGTTTCTTGGTTCAATATACTTTTTTATATGATACTTTTTAATATGATCCTTTTATAATACACATTTTTAAATCTTCAATTCAACTCATTTGATAATATTTATTAACAAAATTTTCTAGTAAAAATAGAGACGAGTTTTAAATGAGTTTTTTATATATCCTCAATGGTAAATGATCTTATAAATTTTGTGGGGAATTTCTTTAGCAAGTAAGTTTCTTAATGTCACATATGATATAAACTTTGTAAACTTAGATGTAACTCTATACTTAGCAAGAACTTACTTGAAGTACCTACATTTTCTACATTCACGATAACTTTGTATACGATACACGTACTCTTGATCTTAAATTTTATACTTTCTAGTAAAGATATTTCATAATTTTTAGGGAATTTCATTTTAAATGTAATAAATTCAAGGTTTCAATGTTCAATTGTTAAAATTCAATTTCCATGGGAACCTTCAATAACCCATCTTGAAAAATACCATACCAAATCCTTCTTTGAACTTTTTACTTTTTCAAGTCGAGCTTTTCCCTAATCTATCGGTTATCTATAAAGTCAAGTCAAGTAAAAAGAAAAATAAAACCGACATAAAACCACAAGCCTATGTTGCGTAAAACTTTTAAAGTAATTCCTTTCCACACTAGCTCTAAGTAAGAAAATTGTTCACAAAGCCAAAAAGGCAAGAAAATGGCTAAAAGCTCTCTAATACAATTTCCAATACTAGTGGAAAATCTCTAACTTCAATGAAGATATTCGTTTCTTTTCTGAATATCCTCATAAAAGTTGTAAGAACATTTACAATATTCATTATACCTTGAAAATATTTGCAAATTATTTTCAAATCGTCATTTTTTAAATAGTAGTTTTTCTTTCAAAAAAAGGGCTTTTATAACGTTAGTTAACTAATTGTAAGTATTATAACGTGGTTATTACATTAAGAGAGCTAAATGGTATTTTGGATACAATGAAGGAAATAAAAAGAAAGTTGATTGACGTTTGAACGTGATAAAGATGACGATACGTTTTTCCATTAACACGATTTGCTTTTTTTCGGGTTCCAATCCCTTTCCTTTGAAAAGGCATTTGCATCGAAAAAATAAGCGATGAAATCATGCGTAAACAAAAATGAATAGAAGAGAAAATGATTTGAATAAATACTGATGATGTAAATATCGACACGAAGATTCTACGAATCAGCGGAAAATGTTCCAATTTCATACCAACTGCAAATATTTGCATCAATTCCAGATAATTTCATCAGAACTAATACAGCTAATTTTTACTAAATTATTAAATTTATCATTAATTAACTTTGTAGGATTTAATGAAATGATATATCATCGAGGAAATAACAAACTTTTCCTAATTTTTCAATGTCAACATTATTTGTTGTTTGGTCAAGGACAATTTCTGCGCAAAAAATCGTTGCGTTGTTTGGCTTGTTTTTCTTTGAGGGTAAATAATATCGAGGCATGCCTGAATAGCAATGACGTTGAATGGTGACGGGCTTTATAAGCAATTTATATTCGAACTATCGCTATGTGCGATTTCATCCGCCAAAGAGTTTTTCGCCTTTTTTTGCGCTCTTTCAGCAATTCCACGCGCTTCTTCCGAATAGTTCAGTTTTATTAAATTTTTGATTTTCATATCACTTCAATGCGGGTTTATATAAGTTTTATGCTAGTAGGATTTTTATTCGGCCTGACAATAAAACTTATTTCAGAGCAGGAATATGCACAAAAAAATTATGGTAATTTGGATGAAAGCAAATGAATGCAGAGAAATAAAAATAGATGAGGAAGAGTATGTGATAGTTACATGAAATATCGACTGTCGTTATTTTGTGCATGCTAACATGACTGATATTGATGACCAAATTTAGGATGACAGCATCCTTTTTGGGTTTGATATTCGAGTAGGTATATTTGTTCGTCATTTTGCCAATTTTTTAGGAAAAACAAATATTAACTGGCTGCAGATTCATAAAAGGTAATATTAGTCATCGTCATCGTCAACTCTATTAAAAAAATGTGTTCTGATTAGTTCATTTATAATCTTTAAATATTTTTTATCAGTGTGAAAAATTTTACATGATTAATGAACTTTAAAATTGCAGTAAAATTCTTCAAATATATCAACATGTTTTCAGAAAAGTAAGTAGAAAAAAGAAACATTTAGAAGACACACTCGTAATTTAAATTTGTTTATTTGTTAATTTCAGATAGATATGAGTTGATATTTTTTGCTAAGGATTTATTCAAGAACTAAGAGTGACTTTATTTCAAATATTTATAACTCTATTTGGTAAAATTCTATCCATCAACAATGGATTTGTATTAATTTTTTTACAATAAATTTAAAAAATGATTACAATTTAATTAGTATTTTTACGAACAACCTGAATGTGAATATTAAATGCTGTTGAATATAACCAGCATAATTCTCATAGATGATTATTCCCGTTCCTATATTCCACACATGAATAAATATTGGACCATGAAAGGGTAATTGCATCACATAATGAATTAATTGATACTAATAGATATTGGTGACAGAATAAACAATTGCAATATGGGATCGGTGCAGATATCGCACGCGGTTCAATTACAAAATCATCCGTACACTAATTCCACTTCAATTCTCTGGAAACTACACAATTCCCTGTAATTTGCAATTGAATTGAAATTGAACACAATATCTAACTATGAGTATTGCACCTGTTTGTCATGTTTATTGGAAAGCAACCAAAACTCATAAAGAATAAAATAATCAATCAAGCATCGGTAATTTAATTTTAATTGCATATCAGTAACTGATTGACTATGAAATTGGTAATAGCTTATTAGCATATTGACTTATTAAATATTCATAGACAAAATTCAAAGATTTTAGTACAAAATACTGATTGAATATTTCATAATACTGTTTTATCTGGAGTTAATAAATATCAAGTGAAGTAATTGAAGACGAAAATTTTTAAGGCAGAATATAATAATGAAGTTGTTCTATAATTCATAATTATTTATCGTTATGTGTTTTTGTTGAATAACTGCAGAAAGAGAAAGCATTCCTTTTGGATCGACACTAATGTAACAAACACTAAAGTTTTCGCCAGACAATTACCCAAATGTTTTCCCAATGCGCAATATCAATAGTAATAAACATAAATTTTGTGAAATATAGTGCCACCATAACAGAAACACACAGTAACTCTTGAAATGTCAATTCTCCATGGAGTTCCACAAATTTTAAGTGTTCGAGGAATGCCGTAAGTTTTTATAGCCATAAAATTCGTAATAAAATTCATTAATTAAGTTTTCTCTGGAAAACTCACTTGAGTGAATAAAAACCTTAAAACTACTTTCTGCAATGCAAAAGTAACGAGTTTTGTTTGGTATTTCAAAGTTTCTGTGATGATCTTTTACAAGAAATCCAGGTAATGAAAAGTTATGTGAAATATTTATTTTTTTGTTTATAGGAAGTACAAATCAACTCATTATTCAAATGAAATTTGTGATTTTGTTTATTCACTGATAAACTTTGCTACAACTTATCTTCAGGGATATATTTTTATATTTCTGGAATTCTGGAGGAAATACTTATCCGAATTCTCATACAGACCTAGACGTGATCGTTATGATAAAATTCCGCATTCTAGCAATTTCTATTGAGGAAGGTTCCCCATAAATCAATTCCGTAATTCTGCAGCATCTTCCTTTTTTGTGCTTCTTCCCTCTGGCGTCCACTTCCCACAAATGCGGATGAAACACCTAATACCACCAAATAGTATGGAAGCAAAAGCAGAAAAACAGCGATAATATTGCCAGAGATTACCAGCAGCTAATGGCCTGTTAGACCTTCAAGCTTGGCATAACGTAAATACTTGACCTTCACAATTCAGTTCCTAAGATCTTATCTTGATTCATAAGAAAATACGAAACTCCAGGAAACAAAAAAGTAACTAGACCACAAATGGCAGAATTGTTACAAGTTAATAAGTTTAGAAACTAGAAATGTTACTTGGAAAAATTACCTGTTTTATTAATGGATGGTCATATTTGATGAAGATATCCTGGAATTCCTGTCTTTTGGGTGGGTTGTCGTTTTCATCGATGACCCGGATGGCGAAGGCTTTCGGCACTTCTCGTCGCGTGTGCTTTGCATCCACAATGTGACAGATAATTGTAAAATTGACGTACTCTCCAGCGAACTTCCTATTCTTCAGATTGAATTCGCGCACTGCTTCACGATGAACGTCGCGTTCCAGAGGTTTACGCGTGCGTAATCGCCAGACGAATTTATCTTCTTTTTGCTTGGGATTGTGTTCCTTCGAGGGCTTCTCTTCTGGTGGGACTAATTCTACACGATCATCTGTTAAAAGAAAAGTTTGCATCAATTTATTTGTCTTTTAACAATTCAAGAGAATTTTTTCGACATAAAATCACTTAATTTTTCTCGCAGACTTTTTTGAGTAATATCTGCATTATTGATACCTTCACATTATGAAGGTATTTTAGTGAAGATATCTTATACAGGGTGAACATCTCCAAGTCTCTTATCAACTACTATTAAAGTAGTATCCTTCAGGATTTCAAATTCATATTCTTCTCAATGTTTATCTAATATAAGTCCTATAACTATGTTTAGGTTCTTAAGATCGTCCGTTAATAGAGAAGAATGTATCAATTTATTTGTCTTATAACACTTTAAGAGAATCTTTCTAGAATATAAAATCAAAAATCTTTCTTTGGGCTTTCTTTTTAGTCTAAAATCCCAAATGATTGAATTGGTATCTTCCTTTTGAACTTAAAATCCAGGACTATACTTCAATAAGATATCTTAATGAAGATATCTTATACAGGATGGACATTTCTAACTATGGCATTGATTAATATTCTTCGATGTTTTGAAGAGAGTTTCTCTTTTGATGGCACTAATTCTATAAGATTTAAAGAAAAGTTTACATCAATTTATTTGTCGTATAACACTTCAAGAGAATCTTTCTGATGTACAGTCACTAAAACTTTTTCTGAGTCTCCCTTTTAGTTTAAAATCCCAAATGATTGATTTGGTATTTTCCTTTTGAACTTAGAAGCCAGTAGAAGTGTACTTCAAGAAGATATGTTAATAAAAATATCTTATACTGAATGAATATCTCTAACTCTCTTACCGACTACTTATTAGTATCCTTCAGGATTTCAACTTCCTACACTCCTCAATTTTTATTCAATACAAATCTTATACCTATGTTCTGTAATTAAGTATTCTACAAAAGACTCTCTTCAGGTATCACTAATTCTAGAATATCATCTGTTAAAAGAGAAGTTAACATCATCAAATCTTTCTCTGGACCTTTTTTAGTCCCCCAAATGATTGAATTTGAATCTTCATTTTGACCTTAAAATCCAGTAGAATTGTACCTCATGAAAATATCTTAATGAAGATAACTTATACAGCGATGGATCCCTCTAACCCTTTTTTTGACAATTCCTCGGGATTTCAAATTCACATTCCCCTTTTTTCTTCCTCCAATATAAATCCTATCCTTATGTTAGAAAATAAAGATGTCTACAAAACATCCATGAAGTACATCATCCTGTAATGAAGAGTTTACAGAAATTGTATCCTCCTCTACTCAACGCTTGAAACCCTCAAGGGATAATTACCTGCTGCCTGCATTGTGTAATTAATTGAGTATCCTGGACAGAGTGAGTGCAGATAGGGCGAACTCAACGTGCCCACAATTGATGGCGGGCGATTCTCATAGATGCGATATTCAGCCGATTGCCAATAACATAAATCCGTGACCAGAAAGTCGCACTCGACGCTGACATGTTTGCCCTGGGGCTGCAAACTGCCCCCGGGCATAAACCCGACGCTAAACGTTGTCTTATCGTGATGACCGCTGCTGTCTTCCACAGATATTCCCACCGAGATATTCGAGAGCTCTGGAAACAGGAATGGAAAAAATGAGCGTAAATTGAGCAAATGAAAAGCAATCTTGAACCGAGCCCAGCTGTGCTCTACCAAGTTTCATACAATACACATATTAAAAAAGTTTTTTTCTAGAAAAAAAAAAGGAATTATAGTCACTACAATTCCTTATATTTCTATAGGAATTCTTAAATATTGCATTTTCTGCAGAAGATTGCGTTGGATTGTTTTGCAGATGTTGTGGTCGCTGATGCAATCAAATCATACAAATAAGGAATTTCTTATTAAACTGGGAACTTGAAGCTGAAAATAGAATAGAAAGTCTATTTCACAGGTGTTTCAGAAGTTCAAAACAACAAGAAAGCACCGATAATATGATATTGCTATTGTTATATTGCGTTTTTCAATATTTGTCACCAATTTTATATTGCAGTTTTTATTATTTACTTCTTCAATTCTTCTTTTTAAAAATTCAAAATAGCTTTCCAAAATGTTTTATTTTATACTATAGTTTAACATGATAATTTGGGAAAATCATTTGTAGTAGAACTTTAAAGTCACCATTTACAATTTGGTTTTCGGAAATTGTTGACATAGAGGAATAAAGTAAGTTAATATATTTCTAAAACAATTGCACTATCAGAAACTGTAATTTCTCCCATGAGAAAATTTCCTGCGTGAAAGGTCAAAGGTTGAAAACATCTTGACTGAAATTTCAGACTACATCTGGGATTTCTGCATTCACTACCAGAAAATAACAAAAATAATTTCCACCTCACAACGACAAGAATGATTTTCAAATTGCATAATTAAGAAAACGACTTTAGTTTTCACAAACATAAAACCTTTATGGAAAGAAAACGAGCATTCATTGATTTTTATACCATTTCAAATGTGACCGCTTTAACGATCGTTTTAAACGCACGAACCACGCGAATAAAAATAAATATAAAAGCCACATAAATCTGGAAATTTTCGTACCTTTAAATTGATGACGTGCATGAAGGAAAGCTTCGGTGAACGCGAGGTTGTTGTCGACGATCTCGAAGTGATTCTCATTTCCTTGCAGCACATACTTGAGCGTTTTATTAATCCCGATCCTCGCATCTCGATGTGCAGCCTTGTTTATATCATTCTCCAAATTATTCTTGTTGCCATCATTCGCAGTGGGAGTGTATTGCGGCAGGGTGTACAAATGGGTGAGAATCCTGTTATCCTCGTTGACGAACGATGGTATCGTCAATTTTAGATCGCCCATCGAGAAGTACGTGGCTCGGATGCATACGTCATGTGCTGCAATAGAATTGTTGCTATTTAATCATGGGTGAAAATTTAATTATTAAACGTATACAGTGCGAGTGTATTTGTGGGTGGTGTGATAAATGATAGGAATGCGATGGCGACACGAAATGACAAATTTATTTCCATGCGACCTTTACGCCCACGCAAGTATTTTCGAATCGTTGCTGTAAAAGTGCTTATTGATTTTACTCGTAGGGAAATGATATAAGCAAATCAAAAAATGATCCACATTTGTGTGTTTGTTTATTTAAGGGTACGTACTTCTTGAAAAAATCATATTAAAAATCTTTTCAAACGAGAAATTAAATATTGAATCAAAATTTAATTAATATTTTTGAAGTAGTTGTAAACAAGGACAAATAACAAAACAAGAAATAATGAGATTTCTACTGGGAAATATGAGGTGTTTTTTGCAATGATTAAAAAAATTCTGTGATAACATTTCCCTGAACTTGAATAGTTTCATATTATCAATCAAGTAAATTAATATAATCCCAGAAGACTTTTCGTTGTTTATGACAATTTTAATTACCTCTTTTCTATTCTTAATGAACTTGTCATGTTATTGATTGGCTCTTGAAAGCAGACCAATGAAAACAAGTGTTATAATAATATACAAACAATTTTTATTATTTCGTCAAATTTGATAAAATGTTAATATTTTCCCTGAAAATATTTGTTTAGGATTATATGGTTTTCTAGGTCAATTATTGATTCTGCAACCAAAATACTTAAATCGTTTTGATTTTGCATATTTTTACATATTTCAATGTAAACAATTTTAATATAAATACCAAAAAGTCGGCTTGAAATGTATTTTTTCATGTATTATGGCAAAAGCTGAATATATTATTCAAATATAATCTAATATAAATCTCAAGAGATAAAACAGGATAATGTTTGGATGTATTTTTCGTAAACAAAATACTCCTAATTCCACAACATTTTTTGTTTATATTTTAATGTAAAATTTCCCATAATAATTTTATGAATCTGTTGTTTAACATTTCACATTTTAAGTTTTTATTTTCTGTGGAATTATCCTGTGTAGATAATAAATAATAGTTTTACTCAAATATAATTAACCATTTATTTAATTTAATTAACAAAAAAATCCTTAAATTTCAGAAATTTTTTCAAATCATAGATTTTTAATTTCACATCTGATTTTTGCAAGAAAATTTGCTTTTTTAATCTGGTGTCTAAAAGGGGGAAAGTCATTGACTTATTTTCTTCTCTCATGTCTAATTTATTTTCATCCCTTGAACCATTCATATATTTTCATTTCATCCAAAGCTACACGATTCTCGCATTTAGTAAACAATCCACTCTTGCATTTGATTTTAATTTTATTATCCACATATTAATTTCTTTACGCATTTAGTTTTTAATCAGTGCTGCATCCCGAAGAGCATAACCCACAGTGGACGACACTTACGAGGGACATCCATTACAGCATCATCCAGGACTATCCAGGATTATCCAGACAAATTCTGAGGGTAGTGCTGTAGTTTTACAGCCGGCACAAACTGTTGAACGTTGCTTGTAATTAAAAACGCCGTCGGCATTTTTATGCGTTCACATTTATCATCACGCCCTGTTTTTTTGCCCATTTCTTATATTGCTGAATAATGCTGCGGTTCGTTTTGTGGATAGTCATAAAATGCAGATGCTATCTGCGGAAATGCACTTTCATACGATTGTGTTGTAACAAAAGCGAGGGGAGGAAATTATTAAGTGCAACATGCATAATGTAAATGCGAATGCAAATTTGTGGGGAATGTGCAGAAGGAAAGGGTGACGACACATGCAACTTGAATTGTTATTAGAGGTATTGTGTAATTTGTAATTAATGGAAAATGTTGATTTCATGTTGAAAAATAATGGAATCGAAAAAAAAAGAAAAAGCGATTGCAAATTATTTATTTTTATAATTTTAAACACTAGTTGTTTAATGGGTGAAATTAAACAATACCTCGTCAAGGATTCATTATCCTTACAACTCATTGATTTTTTGTTGTTTGTTTTTAATCCGAGTTTGAATAGAATCAGTTCGAATGAAGTTCATTGATGTACGAATTTCAATCGATTATATTGAACATTCTAAACAAAGAACTGAAAAATCTATTGAGTAAAATTATTGGTATATAATTCTTCAATCCTCTTCAAATCTTTTGTCTATTCTTGTATTGTATTGTAAAATTTCCCAGGAAAATTCTTAATATATCTGCAAAAAAATATCTTTGATATCCTTGATAGTTTAAAAATTGTAGACTGATGTTTTCAGAAAACGATAATTTTATCATGTCTTCTAGGAAATAACATAAATTACAAAAGCTGCAATAAATGCAATGGTAAATTTATGAAGTACAAGGATAATCGCGTGCTTCCGATCAAAATGCTCGATAAAATGAATTTGTATTACGAAGGTGAAGCATGGAGGATGAAGGATTATCATGCTGGTATCACATGCCAATGCAAACATATTTTCAACCAAATTGAATTTACAGGACCAGCAACATAATTTAGGTTGACAATAATGTGCCATTAAATCGAGTCTAATCATTAAGCTCGTTGAATGTACGTAGAGAATATTTATTATTTATTGGGTATTACCATCAGATTGTTAAATTTAATGTTTTGATCCTTATGAAATCCTTCAACGGAAATTAGATGATTTATTATTATAAAGTTTAAATTTATTACTTCCTAGAAATAAAAATAAAAAATATCTTCAAATATTCATTATGTAGCATATTTTTTATTTGTTGTGTCATCATCATCCTGAAAGAAGACTCAACTCTATGGTAAAAATTAATTAAATAAATTTACTTCTGGTTTCTTATTTATTCCTGGAATAATTGAATCCAAATGATAAATCCTTATCACACTTCCTTCGAGGTAAACGTGGTGAACAACTAACAAAGTTCAAGGATGAAAATAAGTTTTAAACAAACGTGAGTTATGAATTAAACTTGAAATTCAACTTTTTAATTACACCATTTTGTGTGACAATAATCAATTCAGTTCCAAGTATTTTGATCCTGCCACGTGAAACTTTGCAATTTCTGCTCATAACTCATGCTGGCTCTAATATTCTAATAGAACTAAATATTACAGTATCATCATATTCGCAAACAGGTAGGATATGTATTTCATAAAGGAGAATTGCTTATGTGATAACATCAAATGCATAATATGCATTAAATTACACAATGTATTTTGTTGCTAGCATGAAACATGAAATATTACTTCTATGGCTAACTCTGAGCTGCCTGTAACTAAATATTGCTACGGAGATTTCCATATTGGATGCGGAATTGCATCTATTTAGATAGAACAATACGATTTTACGTTCAATATTCGGAATATCTACGCACGAATGCATTTCGCCAACCACGAACCCAACAAAAACGAAACATGTTTCATGGATTTTACATCCGGATTCTTTAGCACGTCCGCACTCTTTTATTAATATTGGACGCGTTGAAATTATTACTGCGAAAGGTTTAACTCATATTGCATGGATAAAAATGAAATGAACCGGAATTGAACGACATTGTCCTGGATTACAACTCGTTCGACCATCAAAATGGAAGCTTGTCTTCTTCGTTGGAACGTAATATCCTCATGCGGAAGTATTTAGGTTATTAACACGCGAACTTGCCAACAATTTTACCAATAAGAGTACCTTTAACCATGTTCATTCCTGCTGCTTGGACGCATTAATGGTATTAACACACGAGGACAGGAAGCACTAATAACATCACTTAATTAACGCAGATTAGTGTCACATCGAATGAGCATGAAGTCCAATTAAAAGGAAATGGATTACTTTATGTGAGTGTCCTTCCTCAGTGGTTTTGCAAATAGAGTATTTTAAGGATTTAAATCACACATAATTTTCTAATATATTATTCACTATGTGTTTTGTGCGAATTAATTGCATTTTCATTGAACAATTTTGCAATCAAGGATTATTTTACAAATTTTGCCAAGAAACAACAACATGAAAATGATAACTGACTACAATTTCTACTTAAATGATTGACAACAATCAAATAAACATTTATATTCTGAGTGCTCCAAGAAACTGGAATTCGTTTTTTTCATTATTGTCCAGGTTCATTTTACTTCGTAGAAAAATAACCAATTTTGGAAAATATCATAAACCCTAGAGTTTCAAATTTTACTTTCAAAATACAGTTTTCCACAATATTTTTGAGTCTATCATTGCAATATAGTCAACTGAAAAATGCCCAGTCATAATAGCATTTAAATTTGATATAATTAAACAAGAAATTATTCAAATCACAACATACATAAACACAATAGGTCGTCAGTTACAACATAAACGAATGATAAAATATGAGTAAGTCAATTGTTCAGTATAATTCTATTCAACTTCAAGTTCGAATCGTTAACTTTACGTCAATTTCTCCCATCGATCAATTGTTATCAAATGATCACATCACTCACTCAAGTCAGATTCTAACCTAAGAACTTAAGTCAACAATGGTGGTGTTAAGTAAAGTGCAACTGATAAGGAAATTCCCCAGGGTAGACGATTGTAGATTAATTCACTTTTCGTCCGAACCAAAGTGCTTGAATAATTTGTGGTTTACGTTTTTGAGTGCAACCAAAACATGTACCCTTTACTATATTCCAATATCATTGGTAAGTTTCTGCTCTGTAAATTAATTACAAGAAGGATTCATTGAAATGTTTTGAACGTTTCAGTTGCAGTTGGCTTTGATTGGATCGAAGCGATTAGATCGTGAGAAGATTCTAAATGTTCTGGTGGGTCATTTGAGGTCCACAATGTTTGGTGCTTTATTACCAACAGCTGTAACTGCCATTATTTGTTCTCATAGGTAATTTATCAACATTTATGATAAAACAACAAATTGGTTAATATTTATTAGTTCATGGAGGAAAAAAATAATGAAAGATAGATCAGAAAATTTGGTGTTTTCAGAATGATAACCCTAAAATGATTACTGATATTGGATTGTTTAGCTTTTCAATTAACAACAATATGTCAAAATTCATAGCCTACTATAAAATCGGAAAAGTAATCAATAATTTCAGTTTTTCAATTCCTTGCTAGATGTTATCAATTAAAAACAGCACCATCTCTGATTTAGAATCTAGACTGAAATTTTCTTAATTCGCATTTTTCCAATTAGATTTTTAATTATTTTTAGGGCTATTTTCGGAGCATTTAATATCAAGACGGTCTTCTTCATCATCCTCGCGGTTGGTTCAATACTCTTCGTCGAGAGGAAACGCAACCGTCAAGCAAACGCATACATGATGTGCACTATTGTAATGGAAACTTAATTAAACTTTGCTATTTGACTTTGTGATTCATGCCTAATCTGTTGCAGATGCTGGAAATAATGATCCACGAGCTCGAAGCTGGTAATATGATAAAGAGGAGTCCTTTAAGAGACACCCTCAAGTTTATGCTCGTCAACGGGGCTGTAATGTATTATATGAAGCTGAAGAAATTGAAATGTTTAAACTTTTGGTGAGGTCATACCGACATTTCTATTTAAAACTTGCGCAGTTAACTGCAATTTTAGGTTTTACAACGTCGAACCGGATAAGGACGAAGAAGTAATGGAAGGAAAATGCCCGCATAAGGAATCTTGCCGGCAATTTCTCGTGAGGGTAATGAAAATAAATGAACGATGGACGATTGTACTCTGACCAGAAATGATTCCAGGGGTTTAAGAAGTATTTTCTTATTGGGTGTACTTGGAACGTTGTAAGGATTGCATTGAGGAAATTCGGATCGATGGTCAAGCGACCTATGGAGATTCCAAGACATTTGCTGCAAGTAGAAACTTTGAAGTTTGGTGGTGCATTAGGTCTTTATGCAATGATATATCGAGTGAGTACATCTTCTCGAATTTTCATGTCTTAAGTTTAAAATTAACATTACTTCATATCTAAAATGAACTTCCTGTTTCAAGGTATCTTAAAATCATTTTCTAACCATAAATTTCAATTCTTTCTATTCAAATATAATTGGGCTAATAATTTAAATCATTGGGCACTAAAAAATCGCAATATGCATACTTTAATCTGCTCTTTTTGCACAGAATTTTCATGCAACTAAAGAAATTAATTAATAACATATATATTAATAGTTCATAAACATTCTATAAACAATCATGGATATGGATTTTCCTAAGTCCATTTGTCTACAAAAATAATTGTCGAAATGTAAATATAAATTTTCCTAAAAGATTGTTTTTCGTGTAGCTCAAAAACTATTTGACTGATTTTCTTGATGTGAAAAGCAAATTAAGGGGCACATTTTTAGCTTTGCTTTAAAAAGTAATTTAACGAAAAGTTAAAAATTATGATGTATTATCACAATAAAATATTTGTAACTTCTGAAATAAGGAAGATATCAACATTCTTTTACAATTTCAAAATAATCAATTTTTGCAAAATGATAAAACCGTTAACAAGGAATTTGAACTTTTATTATCGAAATATGATATGAATTTTTCTAATGGATTATAGTAAGAAAATTTTGCATGAACGTATACGTATACGATCAAAAATTCAGATGCTTCCGGAAAAGTTGAATGCATTCTGCAACATCCCTCGAACATAACTCCCGCATAAATATTTGAAGCATCCATGCAACTTATGTTGATTTCTTCATTTGTGCAGTACGTCACGTGCTATTTCCGGAAAATCGATGCGAATGCTAATGCAGATCGACTGGCCGTCCATTCATTGATAGGAGCCACCATGGCCGGAAGCACTTACATGCTTTCGCCTAATTTGCACTTCGGGCTGACGTCGATTATCACCTTGTTGCAGGTAACTTAAATGATCTACACATTTCTGATGCAAATGCACTGATTGTGAGCAAACAGTGCTAGTTATTTGGACGTAAATGATGTGCTGATCTTGGAACTGCTTTAAATTTTAGATTTTGTTCGAGAAATTGAAGGAGTCCACCCTTAATGAGCAGATGTGGTCGAAGGTTCCAGCCTGCGAATTGTCCTTCACAATCGCAGTAGCTTACATTATCGTTTCCTGTTTCACGAATTCGAATGCTTATAAGAAATGCAATGGGAGAGTCGTTTTTGATATTTTCTCAGCGAACACGTGAGTTTTAAGTGAAATAAACACATAAACGTAATGAATATTCAATGATGATGTTTCAGGATAAATTTATTTAAAAACGTACTCTATAAATACATGAATTTGTCATTAGAATAAAAATGTCTTCATTATGTTGACAACACAATTAAATTTAAATGTAAATAAATCAATTTAATTTTAATTTTAATTACTATCACCACTCATTTATTTTTATCTATTTCATATCATGCATTTGTAATTATTTTATAATTGAACTGCTAATTTGCCAAATATTAGCTATCAGTGTAGTTAATTAAAATTAATATCCAATTTAGTAAGCTTCTAATTAGTGCGTGCAGTTATCTCACGTATGATAACGATTTGCAAATATGGTATTATCTCGTATTATTTATCATCGTGTAAATCTTGGGCAGACCTTGCTTACAATTTGTACTGTTCGATTAACAGTCGAATTTCAAAAGGTTATCAAGATGATTATACTTTGGAAGAAGATACAGATGATTTGGGAGGATACATATTGAACGGTTCTGCTCGGGTAAACACAAATGATATCGAAATGTATTCGCATTGATAGAGAGAGTTTGCGAAATGCCAAACGGCGATTTGTGCAAACAGTAGGATTGAGTTATCAGGACTCGAGTAACGAACATCGATTCTGGAACATATGTGATTCTGAAAGGTGGAATTATGTGTTCACGAATATAATTGCAATAATAGACTGGTATCATCCAAGTTAATGCGAATATTAGGCATATTAAAAATTGCTATTGGATATAAATCCCAAATTACCATATAATATTTTATGTATGTATTATCAAAAGTATAAGAGTTGTAAGTTATAGTTTCTACTTTGAACTACAATGTCATTTACAACTTTGTTTATTATTGATGAAAGAGAGAACCAAACTTTAGGTACATAAAATAGCAAATTTTAATTATGAATAATAAATTTAGGTGACAATTTCAAAAGTAAAATGTTTTTTAGGCAACTGAGAAGATATATTTGATGTTAAATCTTGCCAAACTGGGAATAATATTCAATTCAACAATTCAATGTTAAAAGATATTGCGAAAACCTTTCATCAGGAAGGAAGGAAGAAATGAATAAACTTGACAGTGAAGTTGAAGATGAAGAGATTTCTGCAAAAAATCTAGATTTTCTATATCATGAATCAATAGTACCTTTTTTTAAATTAACCTTACCTAGGAATTTATTGCATTGAATTATGAATCATTACTTCTATTATGAACAAAGGAGGAACAAAAAATTTGTTGGTAAAATTGATTATGAAGAAATTTATACCAAAAAATTGTCATATTTTAAATAGCCTAAATAATTAGTTAATAACCTTTTATTGAAATACTGAATTTTATAAATTTCAATTAACCCTCTCGGAAAATTTCTTGTTTTGGAAATTAAATTTAAAAAAAAAACTATATCAAGGAAGGGAATGAACAGAAAATACATAAATGAAATTTTTGAAAATGTTTCTGCGGATATCCTTCATATTTTGAAAGCCCTCTCAAAGTTTTATGAATTATTTGAAAGTAAACAGGATTCTTTAAAAGTATTGATTTGGATTGGATCCTTATCTGGAAATTTTTTATTCTGAAATTTAACTTTACAGTTAAATTTTGAAAAAAAAAAATCAACAAACCATTATTTTTCCAACCTATTTGTAAACATATCTCCCTCAAAATTGATATACACCTGAATTGGCAACCCCGATCGAATCGAATTCTATTCAAATTCAACAGATTCCTCCCAACAATTTTTTATTTCCTTTTTCCTGTTGGTGTCGGACTGAGCTTGTTTTACGAGCGGATGAATCATGACAATAATCCTTTGGAAACACGAATGCGGATACCCTCACCGTACAAACCTGCAAAATATGAATAGCAACACGGGGTTGCAAATGCATTCGCATACGTTCGCAGTCAACATTTATGGTCGTCGATAAAGTTGGCCCAACCGAATGCAATTTCCAGACGCATTCTCCTCGCTCTTCGATCAAATCAAGGCCGAATCGACATAGCTACACCTATTAAACAAGCCCACATGCAGCAATCAGCTTCTGTCTACTTCTGCCTTGATTTGCAAGGGTGGAAAAGGCTAATGAACGAATACCACCGTACTGTGCGAAAGCTATAGAGACGTTGATTCGCGAAAATATCACTGCAACACATGTAAAATGTAGTCGTAATGTAGAAATGTAATTTCCAGACAGGCTGGCAGACAGTGTTTATTCAACTTCTCATTCATCGCTATAGAGCCATACAAATCTGCTAATGTTTAATTTGCACGCTTCTGTATTCGCGCTTTCATCGTGTGCGCATTTCGAGGGTAAGCAAATGATGTTAATGGCTATTAAAAAGTTTCCATTGTTGTATTAGGTTTTAATTAAATCAATATTTACTGATTAATCGTTTATTATGTTTTTTTTTTAACCAGGAGCAATAAAAGTTATTTTGTGAATGGCTGGTTCAATGATTGGAAAAACTGGAATATGATGTGGGAAAAATTTCAGGAATAGTTTGATTATGACGCCCACTTTCAATGAGTTTCCCAAAATGTGGATGTTCTTAGTCACAACTATCAGGATTCTAGACAGAATGTCTGCTGACAGATAAATCATTAGTCGTCCGAATAAAATCTGTGGGGTAATTGTCAGAAATTCCCATGAATCGTGTCGATATCTCATTCACTATAATATAATAAAATCTGTGATGAAATTTGCAAAATGTAGTAATATTTTTGTATGTATGTAAAATTTATATTGGAGCAAATATGAATATAAAAGAGTTCATGAAAAGAGAAATTCATCTTATCAAAAAATCAAGACTGCGTGGGTGGAACGAATATTTGCTTTATGTAAAAATCAATTTCCATTTCGTTGTTACTTTTTGCATTTCCTTTTGTGACGCATTTCACTTCTTCTTTTTTCATCTCACATTCCCCTTTCAAAAAAATGAAGTAAAGTATTAATTAATTAATTTAAGATTCAATATTCTCTCATATTGAAAACATCTGACGATAAAAATTAAATTTTACTGAAGAATTTAATTATAGAAAACAAGAACTTACCAGCCATCATGAAGAAAACACAAAATATTCTCCCCAACGTCAACATTTTCCACATTTTATACTTCAAGTCTCCTTTTATTTATATTTGCTTACGTTTTAGTCAATGTCACAGAAAAGCACCAAATATTTGCTTGCAATTACTCGCTGGTCGTCTACATTCATTACACAAATTAATTCGGTAAACTCGACACAACAATGCACCCAAAAACTTCCAAACGGCCAACAATTCCCTTTGAAATCAACGTGTAAAGTTCGAACCGTTTCGAAAAACCGTCGACGAACTTGCTTCTTCCGCGTCCGGGGGCGGCAAAATATGCAGAAGGATCGCTCGCAGGAACGTGCAACCGCGTACTGTGGCGGTTGGGTTCCTGCATGCTCACGCGACGTCCGACGTTATCCTTCAGGATAACGGGTGCATGCGTCGCCACCGCCACCACCGCCGCCGCCGTCGCACAAAGCGTCGCAACGCCCACGCACAACGCAATGTGTTTATCTATTCCTCGGTGCGCTTTCCTCTTCATATTCATATGGAAGACGACCGCGAGCGGGTTGAAACTTCCACGCAATCGTAAAAGGCTAACAGCCGTAAAAAAAGAGCAACGAACGAATGTGCGAAGGCGAACCATCGATAGGGAAATTACCACGGAAAGTAAACACACGCGAAGAAGTTCCACCTCTCAGCTCGTTCGTTCTTATTAATTTTCTTTGCCCCCCATGTTTATAACATGTCAACTGACCGACTTGATTAAAACATGATGCATTATGTTTGCGAAGGCGTTTTAATTAAAGTTTTGGACTTTTTGCTGTACTGCTGATGCAAAAAGAACAACGGCATGGAAATGTGCCATTAACTTATTGTTGGAGAAATTTCAAGGCTTGGTTGGGTTTGGTGTTATGAGGCAATGAAAATGTCTATTGTCTTAATGGATTTGCGTGCAGATTATCGCTATCGCCAAGTTTTTCGGTAAAGCACTTAATGGGAAACTCGGATGTATAAAAGGATGCATAAAATAACTCTAAACAGAAAGTAAGTAAGCAGTAAAATACCGAAAAGAATGTTCTATGCTAGTTTTCGTGAATATACAAGAAAAATACAGTACAGGAACTTGAGGGTTTCAAATTTTTAAATATTGTTGATGTGGAGGAGACAATTGATGCATTCCTGATTCACTTTTCTTCAAAATCATGATTTTTCTCAATAAATTTCCAAAAATTTGAATTGAATAATATAGTTTATATTTATGCCACCAGACAGCGCTTCAAATTTACAATTTATGAGAAATGCCAAAAAATGACATACAGAAATTTAGAGATAAAATTCTGCAATAGTCGATAGTGCTTATTGTTCATTTTTTGCAAATTTCCAATCGAAATAGACTAATAACATTGAATCGGTAATTAGTTAACTTCTCTTTTGCGACTAACAGTGATAGATACAGTGTAAAGTTCCCAAGGAAGATATAACAGGTAAGACTAAAATAAGAGAAAATAATACCTAAAATTGCATAATTGCATAATTCACTGTAATGAATCAAGAACATTCATTAGGCTTATTATTGCTTATCTATACAATTGAGACATTGATATATGTTTTCGAATGGCAATTATATGCTAATTCCACATGCATATATTACTGAAAATTTCTTGCATCGAGTAACTATAATTGCATATACTTTCAATACTCTATCTCAATCAATTGACTTTTCATGCAACATTGGCATGTACTATGGTTGAATATAGTTTAACAATGATGAAATTTGCAGATAATGAAGACCAAATCCTGCTTCGAAGATGCAACTTACAACTCTCTCAGCACCAACTGGGCTCGATGATTCCTGCAGGTATCCAATCTCACCATCAGGTAAGCCCTTATGAATTAATATTATCTATTGGAGTTTGTTGCAAAGATTCAAATCCACGCTGTTAATAGAAACATTTCGACAGTTCTCTGTTTGTCGGTGACATTATTAAAATTTTATACAATTTGTAGATGGGGAAGTCGCGATAAGAAACGAATAATGCGAGTAGGGGAATTTCGAGTGAGAATTTAATTACGCGAAGCGTAACGACGCTCTGGCTGGCGTGCCATTCATTACCTAAATATGTATTCAGCGGTTTTGGAACAATTTGGCTCGGGGATGGCCCCAAACAGGGGCTGCGTGGGCGGCTAGGGTGGCATGTTCATTCATTCACTTCCACTTCGTCGATGAACTATATAAGCTCCACCAGTTAAACTCTCTGCTGGCACTTGGTGGGCGAAAACGTGCCTTCGTTGCTTTTCTCGTACATTATGCATATTCATTTTTATGGCGTTCTAGTCTATCGCATTAACGCTTGATTGCCGTTTATCATGCACAATCTTCCCGCCTTCTAATTCCAGTTTTTATTCTCACTGTAAATTGTGTCTAATGTCTGTATTATTTTTCGAGATTATTGGCTGCAATCAGAACTTTAGGCGCGAAATTGAAGGTTTTCATGCTGTATCCTAAATTTCCAATTAGGGTTTCATGATGTTAATTTAGTCTCAATAAGTAAATACAAGTTATTTAAATTATAATTACTAGGATATCTGCAGGAAAAAAATATGGCAAGAAATTAATTCGCTATAGCTATTTGATCAATGATATTGTAAGGAAAAAAGACTTCCACAAAAATAATGGTTGAGGCGGACTTATTTATAGAAAAAATCTGCTGCTATCAATTCAATCCGAGATAGACGCTAATCCAATTGTTTTCTGCAACCATCACGTGTAACCATTTGTTATACACTGACAGCTTCGAAACTTTTCATCTTTTTTCCAATTTTCCGCATTGCGCTTCTTTCTCCGACCAGAGACACAGAAATATCTGCTTGTCCTCCCCACACGAACACGAAAATCTACCATTATTCTATGTCAAAAATTATAGGAGCACAATTAACCACGCATGATTTAATCATATTGTTATAAAATTAATAATAGTTTTCGAATTTGTGTTCACAAAAGTCTGGAAAGGCGTCAACAACATTTTATATTATGTTAGGAACAGAAAACGAAGATAAATTAACTTATCTAATTATCAGTTCAAGGTGAATTAAATAATTTTAATAGAAATAACATCATTATCCCAATTTACAAAATTTGAAATGCAAACGAATGATAAATAAACAGTTCTTTGAAATCTATGATTCAAAAACAATACTGTGTGAAGAAAAATCTTTATGGGATTTTATCGATGCCCCATATTTATTCGATGGATAAAGAGCACGATAAAATTGAACAAATGTTCCGAATGAAATTGCCGTATCAATAGCAATAAATAATCACAGGACAACATTCCACACGAATAACCCTGAACACATGGCAATGTCTGCAATTTATTGTACAATATTCGGGAATTCAGGGGACAGGAAATCCTTGTTGTTGTCCAGAATTTAAAATATAATACACCTTGATGAAAATTATCAGAAAAGAATCAATTTATTTGAATTTCCGATCATTCCTAGAGCTCTCATTAAGAATAAAAGATGGTATTTTCAAAAACACTTCAAGATAATTGAAATGTATTTGAACATTCAAATCTTGTAATATGTGTTCTCGTCACCAAAAAAATTAAATTGAAACTTTTATGCTACTCCAAAAATTCAAACACAATGGAATTGCTAGTAATATTTGAAACCAATAAAGCCATTGAAAGACGTCAACGGACTATATAAAGTATATGAAACCCACAATAGTGAGCAAATATTTACATTGGCTAATTGTGTCCTGCTTTTTTCCCCATTGTCAATGAAACAGAGGAACTTTCAGAGAACCCACGAGCTTTCATCGCTTGGCATAAATAACGGGCGATCACTTGGTGAATACAAAACAGAAAACCCATGTGCTAACAAGAACCAAATTGGAATTGAAATGAATGCGGAATCAATACATGAATGTATCGCTCGTAATATAATATCAATACTTTTGTGTCAGTAGGTAAACTATTCACAGACAGACAATATAAAAGGTCATCAACATCCAGGTTTGCAGGTAATTTGTTTTGAAACTGAAATTAGGCAACAAACTTATAAGTTATTTCAAGTTATTACATGCTTATCTACGTATTATGATCTTCTTTGTTTAACTTGAATGATAGATTTGAAGAAACCTTCTAGACGAATTCGTCTTTATCCTTAACTTTTTTAATAACAACAAAATCATGATTAAAATATACACTGCTATTGAAACACAACTTTCTCGAGAATATCCTAACAAATATCAGTACGCTATGTACATTATAGTACGAAGGAATTACGATTCTTGTCCATAATGAGTGCATTGCTATTTCGCACGTATGAATACGAAATGCGACGCCATCAGGAGTACCCTAACAGTAATCTCGTAAATGTAATTTAGAACGTAATTTAGTCGTTTTAATGCAAGTCGCGCGATGGTTCCGTTTGTGCATGTACTGCTTATTGTGCTTAGATGGAAATCCAACGAAAAATAAAGAAGCTGCATGACTGATGTCTGAATTTCCTAGAGATCTGAAAAAATAGGAAGAGGGAATGATAGTCGTCCCTTCAGCTGTTAGTAAAATATTCAAAGCATTTAATAATTTTGCGGTTTTAGACGATTGCAAACCACCCTTCATATGCTATGTAATTGTAAAATTGTTAAAATGGGGGACGAAAGTACTACCAAAACGTCTTATCCTAAACACCCTGCAATGAAACGCATCTAGACCTCATTACAGCGCACGCATATACAACGTAAAAGTAAAAATGAGTGAAACATGTGCGCATAACCGACCCACATTCATAAACGCACTCAGCTTCATGACGTCGTAAATAATCTTTATGGCCATTCACAAGAACATTGGGACTTCGTATAATGAGAAAGGCATTTCGCCCTAGATCTCAACAGACAATGCCACGATAGTCCCCATAGTCCCTTATATGAAAAGCACTGACTATGGACTAGAAGTAGTTACCATGGAGATGCCTCTTGCAGTACTCGAGTAGGCATTCTTAACTTGCGTTATTTAGCGCGTGCTGTAAAACGGTCAAACAACTTAATCTAATAACTTGAATGATGGCGTTGAAATCTTCCATATTTACCGATAAATATAATTAATAAAAACTGCGAACAATTCAAAAGAAGAAACTATCTTAAACAATTTAAAGAAAGTGATTTTTCAACTGAAAATTTACATATGAAATTTAAAAATGTCCTGAAAGTTGCAAGAAATGAAGATCATAATTCCCGTATTAATTGCATTTATTAAAGTATATGTATATGAAGGCTCAAAATTTGCAACGCAAATACATACAGCTTAAAATTAATATTTTAACTTACATACATATATTTCAAATAGAAAATTACTCATAAACTAATGAACAAATCGAAACAGCTATTCAGTTTTGTCCTTATTCTTCTTCTTTTTCTTCTTCTTCGGTGGTTCGCCATTTGCGTCTCCATTTCCGTTTTCTTCAATTGTGGACTCATTCAGATCGCCATTTTCCTCTTTTACCTCGGACTTGCGCTTAATCTTGCTCTTTTCTGCCGATTTTTTCACTTCTACCTGCTTTTCAAAGCTTTCAATTGCTTCCTTCATGGCCTCAACATTTTTTTTGGGAATGTCACCAGTTTCGTAAAACTTGAGTCGATCCTCAACCTGCTGGCGTAAAACTTCTCCAAAAATTTTAGACTGTGCTTCGGAAAAGCAGTCAATTCGTGACGCAATGGAGCACTTATTTGCCAAATAGCGAGAAATGCGGCCTTTGTTCTTAGCACCAGCGCGACCAATGAATGTCGAATTATAAAGCAGGCCGTATTTTGGAGTGTTTCCGCGTGTCTTCAACGCCCTGAAAAGCGCCTTTTCTGCGCCAAGAATTTGAACGGTTGACGCTGGATATTTGGCCAAATTAGTCAATGAACCAGCGTGCGAAATCAATCTGGCGCCCACTTGGTCACCAATTAAAGTTGCTAAGTTGGGAGCAACGTCACTCATCTTCGTACGTAAATATTCGGAAAGCTGTTGGCGATAATCTGCCAATGAAATTACTCGTGAAGCAAACATTTCAATGTTCAACAAATCAACAATGCTTATGTCCATGCCCATAGATGATTTAGCTGCATCAATGATTGCTTGAGCTTTGCCTGCATCCATGGTGATCTCTTCAAGCCCTGTGAGTGAATCGTCATTCAAGTCCTTGCGATTCTTAATAAACTTGGCCAAACGTGCAAATGTATAGTTTTCTGGAACTATCTTGACAAGCTCTGGGAAATGGTAAGAATACCATTCACTGCAAAATTGATACAAGAACATTAATACAATACCATAATACCAGCTAATTGTATAGATAGATATATTAGGAAAAAAACATACCGGATTCGCATCGAAAATGTATTAATGTCCTTATCAAGTTGATCCAAAAGTGCAATACTCTGAATAATCATGTTGTCCACACGATTAACGTTGAACTTAACTTTGGCTCTGGAATATGAGTGGCCCAAACCCAGCTGAGCTACAGCAGCACTTTTAGACGTGAATCCTTTAGTAAGATTATGGAAGTGATAACGAATTCCTCGTATAATTTCTGGTATAGCACCAATGTGATTACACTGAATGCCCAAGACTTCAGTAATGGCTGCACCAAGCTTAGGGTCACCAACACCCAAGATAGTTTTCTTTTTTTTCGGAATTGCCATGTTGATGAATTGTTGGAGCTCATCAGGTACAATACCTTCAGACACTGCATTAATGTTTTCCAAAGCTGTGATAGCACTTTTAAATGGAGAAAATGTCACCAATTTTACAATACTATTGAAGCGTCCCAAATCTGTAACTGCAGCCTCCACCTGTGGCAAGAGAGTACCAATTTCTTCAAATTCTTCCACCTTGAATATGCCATAGCCCGCGGCATGCTCATACAACACGAATAGTTTAGACTGAAAGAGAAAAATACATTTTTCAGTAATAACCACGTTGTGAAACTTAGGTTATGTTCGTGTAAACACGTGAAAACTATGCAATTCTAAAAAGGTGGTTAATTCAGTCTATGTACTTACCATTATGAGAGATAAATTTAAAAAGACATTTGAAACAACGTCAACCCCAAAAAACTAACTGCAGCGCAACAACAACCACAGATTAAGAATTGACAACAACGATGTGTTTAGCCAAACGAGCACAACCGTTCCTCAAAAGAACGCAACGCATGAAACGCATGGCGTATGGCGATGATGGCGCTCACGGGACGCATCTCAAGATGGCGTTAGCGGAAGACTGTAGTGGGGATATCATTACCTGCTTTCCTGGACTCTGACACTTGCCCATGACCTATAAACAAACCACGGGAATAAAGTGCCATTTTATTCCCTCAATTTAATATCGAGGTATCACTGTATATCAAGAATTTGACAAGTTGACCTTGTCTTTTTTTATGAATTTGCAAGTAGTGATTAGTGTAGTCTCTGGTGATTCCTTTCTATTGAAATATTTCATTATTTATGTTCCATGTAGTATTGTTGGAATCATTATCACATGTTAGTATAAAGAAAGTGGGAAGGCATTGGTACTTAAGGTATATTATAAACAATTGATTACTTTACACTCAAACATGTCATTATTTCTAATTTTACAGGTAGTATTTTTGGAGTCTTCACATGTTGGAAGAACAAAGCAGCATATGACACTTATAGGTAGGTGTGCAATTCTGTGTTTGCTGCAACAGTGTGCAAGTAGATTACATGTTCAGATGTCTCTGATTTCAATCTACATAGTCTACATGTGTTACTCTAAATTCCCATCTTCAGCAGATGGTACCTTAAGGTGCAGTGTCATGTAAGCAGGCCAGTGAGTAATGTGAGCTCTCCTCTGGTGAGTTCAAGCACTTGTTGTCTGTGTCACAGATTGCATCTTCTTCCACTTCTGCTCCAATCAAGTACTTTCTTGCACCATCTTTGGCTTTTGGCACTTACATTATGGTCACTTTCTTGTGCTTGGCATGTTGCCCCAGTTTTAGACAGCATTCCCAGGTTATGTGAACAAGTATTTCATTATTATTACAGTTTCTGGAAGTATGTTGAAATATTCCCCACATGTTGGAAGAAGCAACATAGGACATCGTTACAGTGTCTGGAAGAATTATTTGAGTCTTCATCATATTGTACATTATGGAGCCACAGCCACCAAATGTTGGATTTAACACCTGCAGGCTATTTTAGCTACATTTGCCATTTTTAAGGTAGTATATAAACTATGTATTCAATATGTAGACATTATTTTTATATTTGTTATAGAAAATCTGCAAGAATTGTTGATACCTTCATGACTGTTTCAAAGGGCTCACACAGCAATGGCTTAATGGAACCAATATCAATTTGATCAATTTCCACTTAAGTTGTAAGTAGAATTTTAATTTCTAGAATATTTAATTATTAATACCCCATGATGATTATATACATTGGGATTAAATGCATAGGCACTTTGTCTAATGTACAAATATTTTAATTAATATTGTAGGCTGATTATCAAGGTGATCAGAATACAAATACTGGAATAGTTTCAAATACAGAACACCAAGCCTTAAAAAACTAGTCCGCGAGTAATAAACAAATTAAATTTGATTATATTTTGACCAATTAATGTTAATTAACATTTTGATTTTAAACAAATTTAGTAATTAACAATTTGTCTTCAAGTAGCGACACCTCGTATCAAGTAGCCAAAGTTTTACTTTATCAAATTTTGAATCTTATCTCTTGTTTGGGTTATTATAGGCAACCAAACATACACTACGGTATCCATTTTTTAAGTTTCTCTTTGTCCGCATTTAGGTTTTTACGTTTGTTGCAAGGATTATGAAGTTATTGATCTGATACTTGGTTCTCTAAATTTGCCTCACATGCATATATCGAGAAATTATAGGAAGTGCTGTCCATTTTGCTTCAATTATTAGATGTTTTATAAACAACTCATTTCAGTATACTTCAATGTGTGCACTAATGTCTTGTTGCAGAATCTGCGATCATGGTTGCAGTCGTTGCAGTGGCCATTACATAATAGAGAAACTGTGTACTGCTATCTCATCTATGGCTGGAGTCGTCATTGTATTAAGAGGAACTATGCAGCGTTGGACATATCGCTGCAAATATTATTAAGGTTTTTGTAAGCAATTCATTCTTGCATCTTCAATATGTGAACACGTCTTATTATTTTTAATTTTGCAGTTTCTGCGAGTACAGCTGGTGTCGCCATTACATGATGCAGATACTTGGGGCAGCGTTCGACATTTTGCTGTAATTATTAAGGTATTTTGTGAACAATTTAATCTTGTACGTTTAATATGTGAACACATGTGTTATTATTTTTATTTTTGCAGAATTTCTTAGGATGGCTGGAGTCGCCATTGCATACTGGAGCAAATTTGGACAACGTTGGACATGCCGCTGCAATTATCAAGGTATTTTGTAAATAATTTAATCTTATACATTTAGAATGTGAACGCATGTCTTATTATTTTTACTTTTGCAGAATCTCCGTGTCGCTGGAGTCGCCATTGTACATTCGAGGAACTTGCGGCAGCGTTGGATATTTTGCTGCAAATACTAAGGTATTTTGTAAACAATTTAATCTTGTATGTTCAACATGTGAACACCTGTCTTTTTATTTTTATTTTTGCAGAATCTCTGTGTATGGCTGGAGTCGCCATTATATATTCGAGGTAATTGGGGCAGCGTTAGATATTTCGCTGCAATTATTAAGGTATTTTGTAAACAATTTAATCTTGTATGTTCAACATGTGAACACCTGTCTTTTTATTTTTATTTTTGCAGAATCTGCGAATAAGGCTGCAGTCGCCATTGTAAATTGGAGGCACTTGTGAACGCGTGGGACATTTCGCTGCCATCATTAAGGTATTTTGTGAACAATTTAATCTTGTACATTCAATATTTGAGCACATGTGTTATTATTTTTATTTTTGTAGATTCTGCCAGTGTGGCTATCGTCGCAATTGCATGATGGTGGTACTTTAAGTAGCGTTGAACATTTTGCTGTCCTATTATTTTTATTGTTATAGAATTTACAAATTAGTGGAACTTGAGCAATATAAAACATTTCATATGATGTGTGTCACAGCTGCAGGTAAATAATTCGTTCCTATTTATTTAATATGTACTAATACGTCATTATTTTTATTGTTACAGATTCGGTGGGGATTGTTGGGGGTTTCCAAACTTTGTTAGTGAAACTCGAGGGAACATAGGACATTGGACATAGAATTTCATGTAATGTGTGCAATGGCAGCAGGCGCTTACGGTATTGTGCAAATAATTAATTGCTGTTGTTGTACGCACGTATTTGTATTGGATGAATGTGTTATTGCGAATGT
>JARJDZ010005266.1:0-17662 GCA_030264555.1 Aleochara sp. GC000083 | reverse complement strand
TTTCGGAGATATGAAAATTTTTGAAAACTCGAGCGATTTTAAGAATTTCATATCATTTTTATCGCTACAAACTTTTTTTTCAATTTTTTTCTTCGAACGCGATTTCTGCGCTCCCAAGGACCAAAAGGGCATGAACCCATACATTTTTGGAAAGTGCTCAACGAGACCTACAATTTGGTTCTAAGCTTAGTTTGATTGGTCCAACCGTTTAGAAGTTATACGCAGTTAAAGACGCGGAAAAAAGCGAAAATTTTGCTATTTTGCTAATACTATAAATGCCGTTTGAATTATCCACATCGGTATATTCGATTGAAACATCATTGATTGATGATAAATAATAGAGAAGACAATCATATATATAATCTACCGTTATTTATATACTGACGAATAAAAAGGTTTTAAAACTAAAATGAAAAGAGCGCAAATCTTATACAAGTTTTCGAGTTATTATTGTTATGGAGGCGGAGGAAGCTCTTCATTTGTGCAGATATACAATTTTGGGAACGTCAGCTTGGATATTTTCAAAGAACCTGTTCCCGCATGAATTCCGGTCAATGCTCTAGCAGCAAAATGCGCGCATTCATTATACAGTTAAGTGCTGGCATTACTGCGCTATCATCGCGATTCTTTTTTTGGTTGCGGCCAAATCCCAGCACCTGAACTCTGGCAAAACAACATATGGGGTATATGCCGGGTCATAAAACGTAACTGCATCGACACAGCAGGCGGCTGTGGATGTCTCTAAAGAACAGCACTACGTGGACAAAGAGCTGCTAACTTCTAATTCAAAGATGAATATGGGTTATTAGCTTATAGCCAATGTTTTTTTTTTGGTGATGGGACGCTAAAACCATTGACTGTTTGCGATATGTTATTGGATTGAATGTTAAAATGCAAATGCATTCCTTGAAGTTGTTCCAGGTAGGCGCTAAAGCCTCCACTTAATTTTCAAGTTTATTCAGTACATTTGCATATTTTCGTTGCTTCTAAAGTGATCGAACGCGAACAAAACATCGAGTTCAACTGAAAAATTTCCTTACGTTTGTTGAAACAAAAGAAGTTTCCTGATTTCTTCGACAACATGCTTGTTTCGAGCGCTAACAAGGCCACAATCAATCAGAGTTGAAAAATACTCAACCGAGCGAGGGACTGAATAATGAACACATTAGTAATCAAATCAACTGCGCCCCAACAATGGTCACCACGATTCTTCCGATAAACGTAGACGAAGGTGACTATGGATGCACCGCTTGCATACATATGTAACTTGCAGACAGCAAGCCATGCGGCTATCAGGTGAACTTGATTAGGATTAAGCCGACTTAAGTAGTTTGTTTATACCTTAATGCGCATTATGCTTTAAACGTAGTGATTGATGCGTGCACGCGTTCAAATTTTGACAGCTGCAATGAGGCGTTCAATTTTTTTGTTGACCGTGCATCGAAGGCATGGAGAGAGCGCGAGAGGCGCGGAAACGTTCCGGCTTTTTGGTGCCACGGACGATTCGTATAAAAGGTACTTAAGCCATCCAGTTAAGGCGTTAGTCATCAGTGTGTAGTCACGTCTGAGTGGAGATACTCGTTATCAACGATGCGATCCTTGCTCCTGGCTGGAGCTATCCTTTTGGCTGTTGCTTCCATTGAAGGTAAATTCTGGAATATCAACATAATTTAGTTTGATACGAAAATACTTCTTACTTATAACTTACCTTATTTACTTAACAAATTAATTTCGCTTATATATGTTAAAATAGTTACCTAAATTCATTAAGAAGCAAAATTCATTGTTTTGCTGCTTTTAACTTTTAAAACTTTTTCTACCTCAGGAACTCCAGCAAGAAGCGTCTGCTACTTCAGCAATTGGGCGATTTACCGTCCAGGTCATGGGAAGTACGGCATCGACGACATCCCCGTGCACCTATGCACGCATCTTATTTACTCATTTATTGGCGTCAATAATGCTACCTGGGAGGTGCTGGTGCTCGACCAGGACGTCGATATCGAAGACAAAGGCTTCCAGCGCTTCGTAGGTTTGCGTGCCAAGTATCCGGATGTAAAATACCAGGTGGCCGTCGGAGGCTGGGGCGAAGGTGGCGAAAAGTACTCGGCGATGGTGTCGGACAAGTCCCGCCGTGACATCTTCATCAGGAGCGTCGTGGCGTTCATGCATCAGTATCAATTCGACGGCTTCGACCTGGATTGGGAGTATCCGGGCGCGACCGACCGTGGTGGCACCTTCGCCGACAAGGATCGCTTCTACTACTTCGTCGAGGAGCTGCGACGCGCCTTCGACAAGGAGGCGAAGGGCTGGGAGATCACGATGGCGGTGCCGGTTGCGAAATTCCGTCTGGACGAAGGCTACCACGTCCCCGAGCTCTGCGAGTATGACATGCATCCTTCCAGCAGGCGCACATCTTGCATTGTTGAATCTCTGCTTGCAGAAACCTGGATGCCATCCATGTGATGAGCTACGACCTGCGAGGCAACTGGGCCGGCTTCGCGGACACGCACAGTCCGCTCTACAAGAGGAAACACGATCAGTGGGCGTATGAGAAGTTGAATGTGGTACGTACACGCGCATGGGCTGCATATTAAGCAGCCTTTGGTTGGTTGGGCAGGGTCATCCATATCACTCATTGATATTCCCTTGGTAGAACGACGGGCTGCTGTTGTGGGTGAATTATGGTTGCTCGCCGAAGAAGCTCGTTGTCGGCGTGCCATTCTACGGACGCACGTACACGCTCAGCCAGGGCAACAACAACTACGAGCTGGGCACGTACATCAACAAGGAGGCAGGCGGTGGAGCTCCCGGAAAATACACGAACGCTACCGGCTTCCTCGCCTACTACGAAATTTGCGAGGAGTTGCTCGCGAAGGAGAGTGGCTGGACGCAACGCTGGGACGAGCTGGGCCGCGTGCCCTTCATGTACAAGGGCACCCAGTGGGTGGGCTATGAGAATCCGGAGAGCGTGCAGATCAAGATGGACTTCATCAAGAAGATGGGCTACGGAGGCGCGATGACGTGGGCGATTGATATGGACGACTTCAACGGACTATGCGGCCCGAAAAACGTCCTCATGGAGATCCTCTGGGCGAACATGAAGGACTATCGCGTACCCGAACCGAACGTCTCTACAACGAAACGAGTAGGATTAGTATTTTGTCAATTTAAATTCTTGTTAATACCTTGGTCCTCGTTTTGCAGCCTGACTGGGCTCGACCACCAAGTACGACTTCCTCAAACAGCGAGCAAACCGCACCAACGAGCACCACAACGAGGAAGCCTGAAGAACCTACGCACACGACGGTTTCGACTAGTGGACGTCCTGAACCTTCCACAACTTCAGCGCCTGCCACGACTCCAGGTTTAGCTTGCAAAGGAGAAGACTATTTGCCACATAATGATTGCTCTAAGGTAACAAAATAAATATTAGTCTACCTAGAATACAATCAGTATAATTCGTATTTTAGTATTACCGGTGCGTACATGGTAAGTTGATGGAATTCAGCTGTGAACCAGGATTGATTTACCAGGCAACAAGCCATATTTGTGATTGGCCAGCAAATGCTGATCGTGATGAATGTCGATCGTAAATTTCAATTTATTGATCGATACTTTTTAAGACTTTGAATTATGCATAAGAATTATGATACTTGAATAAACTATTTTTCTCTAATATGCTGCTTATTTTAAATATTATCAGCCCCAATCCCAATGTATATCTTAAGACTAATTAAAATGCAATACTAATAATGGAATGTGAATCTTTCAAACCCTTTTCTACTCCTTCTTGGAATCAACTTCACGGCGCATCTTACAATTCGTAATTATCTTCTGGAAATCGTTGATGTAATATGAAGAGATCAGACGAAAGGGCCCAAGAAGCACTGCTTGGATAACGACCTCGTAGAAATATCGGAATGGTGCCATACCAACGCACAAAGTCGTCATTAAATAGCTCTCAAATCCAACACAGCTGAAGAACTGATGATTCTGAAATAGAAAGCAAGAATTGTAAACATTATATCATTGTCCCTTCACAGAACTCACCAAAGCATCATTTAATAACTGTTTGGCAACAACTTCAGGCTGATACAGGCCAGCAGCTCCTGAAATCAACTTGGTCTCATTGGGTTTGCTCAAATTTTCAGTCTCAAAACCAGGTGTATCTGTATCTGGTGGCAGACACAATGTAACTGATATATTGTAGTCTCTACATTCCATTGCTAGGACTTCAGCAAGACCTCTTAGAGCAAACTTGGTACTTGCATAAATGGAGTAACCATAAATACCACATAAACCACCCTGGGAACTAGTGATTACAACAGTCCCATGATTTCTCTCTTTCATCAATGGTATTACAATTCTGAGTGGATAAACAGTTGCAAAATAGTTGACATCAAATTGCTGTCTAATATCTGCAGGACTAACTGATTCAAATATTCCACATTGTGCATAACCAGCACAGTTCACAAAGATATCAATCGGCAGAGCACGATCCAATTGCTTCAAGCCTTCTTCCACAGCTTCAGAATCAGTACAATCAATACTGCAATATTTAAACTGTTGCTTATCACTTATTCTTGCTTCTTTAATTTGTTGGAGACTTGATTGCAGTTTCACTGGATCACGAGCAATAATTGTAACGTGGGCCCCTTGACCGGCCGCTTCAATGGCAAGAGCCTTGCCAATACCACTTGATCCACCAGTTATACAAATATGTTGGAAAAGGATTAATTTCTTTTTCTTGGGGGCCACAAAGCTCCAAATGTATGCCACCAATAATAGTAATAATATAATTAGTACAAATATCATGTTGTTTGAAACCTTTGAAACGAATGCCGAAAATGAGGTTATTATGCAGATGGCAAAATGCTTTTGCTTGCTTAATAAAAAAAATTCTTATCAAATTCATCTTTGTTTCTGAGTATTTGCAATTTGTTTTTGGAATGGCCTAATATGTATAAATTAGAGCAAAATTTATGCAGGAATGAACATAATGACATTTGCACAAAAATAATCTTTATTTAGTATTTTAACAAATTCAACATAAAAAAGGCTTTTGATGTTAAATACTAAATAATGATGGCCACGTTTCGGACACTCTTAAAAAGAACATATTCAAAGCAAATAATTGCTCCTTCACTAGAAACCGAATTATTTCTCTTATATACATTAATTGCTAGTGCATTTTATAGACTAAACTCAAATCAAGTTAAGAACTATGTAAAAACAATGTACAATTATTATTCAATGATTGCTGCTCTGCAATCAAACGTCGCGCTTGTGATAGATATACCAGAAACATGTACACATTGACATAATCTAGAATTATCAGATCATTAGTTATCTTCGAAGTACCCTGCACAGTACAGTTGACTGTGAGTTCACAGCCAGATCAAGACATTTCAGAATGTACTCATCCACTCAACATCAATAGTAACTTCATTATTATTAAATGAAACGAGTTTTGAAACCCACGTAGTGTTGCAATGTGAAATTGCCTCCTCTGAATCAAATGCAATATATTTAATCAGCTAGAAATGACACATTCAAATGATACGTGAATGCTTCCATTTCAAAACGGGCGCTGCGAGTTTAAACGAATCAAAGCGTCGGGAAAAAGTAATTAACACCTGATAAGCTATCAGAAAACCAAATAGAGTAATAAATATTGAAATAGTTGCAAACCTAAACCGCTTTCGGAAAATTTGGTTCAGCTGGATTGATTTGCGGAGTTGTTATAGATCCACCTTCATCGAGGGTTTCCTGGGTGATGGGCAAATCAGCGTTCAAACGCAGCTCATCGGAAGAATCTTCGTCGAAGAGTTGGCTGAAATCCAGGTTTGATCCATACGTCGTCAACTGAGAGCTGCCCATCAACGGATCTATTAATAGGAGGATGTTAGAGCATTGTTTTTAAATTTTTCAATTTGTACTTTAACCTGATTTGGGTAATTCATCGCCGGTATAGCTGAGTCCATATGGAGGTGCTTCGTCCGAGAATAACTAAGCAAAACAAAACGTTCGAATCAGTGAGTAAATGACACGAATATCTTTGGAATACATACGCCAAGAAAAGCATTTGCGTCGACCGTTTGTACACCACCCAGCAGTGGATTAAGCATATCCTTCAGCGATTCCAGCTCGCTTTGCGTGTTCTCCACATGCAAATCCATATCCTCACTGAAATGCATACCACCAGTTCTATAGGTAGTAATTTAACAAGAAAGATTAAAGAATGTGCGCGATGCGAACATGAACAACCGTACTTTAGAATATCAAGAGGCCACTTTGAAATTTGTAAATAATAGCTTACACTGAATTGAGACGTGCCAAACGCACACGGTCTCGGGTTGCCACCGTTTTGCTGCCGCTGCCCACGTTGTCCTCCTGCTTTACGGAAGTACTGGTGCCAGCAGACATGGCATCGTTCACCGATTTCGCATTGTAATTTCCATTCATGAGATTGCTGAGCAGCCGATCCTGGGATTGCGTATTCAGGAAGATCTTTCCATCGACCTCCACGAGCTGATCTGGCGACAAGGTGATGGGCACCTCCTCGGTGATATCCTCGGGCATTTCGGAGTCTGAGAGCAGATCCACGACAATATCTCGATTCTAAAATGGATTATTTTGCTCATGAATGAAATCGAATATGAATGAATGGGGCTTACAAAGTCGGGTGATTGAATGAACACCTCCTTATCAGATGGATCCACTTCAGCATCGTTAAGTAGGTCTTCCTGCAGCAAATCGGGATCGAGTTCATGGATGATGGGTCCATCGGATGCGTCTGATTTGCCCGATTCGCTCTTCGTTGATTTCGCCTTCTTTGGAGGCTTCTCGTTGATCATCAACGGATAGTGACGCTTTGACCCTAAGCCAGTCATACGAGACGGAGGTTGTACCAATGTCACCAAGAATTGAATCAACTGTTAAAAGAGAGCATGTTATTACATATGGTTGTTGACCCCATGATGAATAATGTTTGAATGTATACCTTGTTAACAATTTTCTGCTGTTGAAAATGTTTCTGTCTCAGAAGCGCCAATTCTCGCCACAGAACTGCATTCTCCTGCTTCATTGCTAGTAATTGTGAATCTACAGACTGCTGTCTGCCCTTCAAGTGTGTAACATCAGCCAGAAATTTGGTAAGCTCCTCTTTGTTAATTGCCTGTTCTTTTTGGGTACCTGGCTCTGGCTTATGAGTGCTAGTCACTTTTCGCTTAATGTTCTTCAATAGTTCTGGCTTGCCTATTTGAAAGCATGGGTGGAAGAATTGCAATTCATCCCTATCACTTTCAGTGCCAGTGTCTATGGAGGAAATTTTATGGAATCCATCTGCAATTGAATAGGCCAGATTGTACTTTGTATAGGCATAAGTGTTACTACTTACACATATTCAGCTGCCTCACAAAACTGCTCATGTTGTTGTGTTTATAGTAGACAGGTAGCAGGTCATACCAAAATTGTGCTCGATTTTGTATCACAAATGTTGTTCCAGCCTGCACAAGACGTGCGTTGCGTTAGAGGACATAAATGGTCAAATTGATGATGACTTACGAGGCCCCAAGAAATCAGGTTGTCCGTTTTTGGATCGTTGACCATCTTCCATAGCTTACTCAGGAAAGCAGGCACGTTCAGAGACTTCTCGGTCAAAGACTGCATTATCTTGTAATCCTCTTCGTAACTCATTTAGCAAGGGTTTTATCGCACACACTAATAATCGCGTTACGTTATAAATATCATTACCTATAATGCACGCACAAACACGTAAAATTCCTATTTGTTTCCTCTATTTCCTGATACCATTTACCATTTCCCGAAGCATAAGATATCACATGGAAGCAAAATGACATTTAATGAAGAAGCGATTTAGGCGCCATCATTTTAATGTGTCATCATTGGAAAACAAACGTAATTTGGTTTCTAGCCTATATAGAGGGCGTCCTTCTTTAGGTTATATTCTTATGATGCAACTCGACAACTTTAAATGAATACTACTTGCAGTTATTCACCAACAAGGATAGGAATTGCGAATGAGTCATGAGCGACAAGGATATGAATAATAATTTCAAGGTTGCACAAATTAGACAATTTTTGTAGAATTACGTCATTAATAACGACGTCATAAGTTATTTCGTAATGTAATGCAAGAGTTCAAACTGTAATTTGCATATTTGTTATGTTGCAAATAAATGGATCTATAATTGTATACACATTCGACATGCTTAGTAGATCAAAGCTCATCTAGTCCTGCACGTAAATAATTTAATCGGACAATCTTTCAAGTGCAAAGTCAATAATAGGTAGATACATACAGGTGCTTTCGAATTCAGTTATAGAAAAGAAGCAAAATACAGTGCCCTCAACCAATCTTTCGATATTTATCGAGGCGATAATGTTGTGCCTGTGACTGTTGCTGATCTATATTTGAGACAACGTGAAATGCATCTCATAGAAAGCGCAGTAAATGGAACAAGGTATTAACGGACGCAAAGCGACACCGCTTTGATGTAGTATGTAATTATAAGTTGCGGGCGCTTTCAATTCTATTTTTTCCACCAGTGCGGACTGGAGTAGAGCATTATACAGACGTTTACGTTCGAATAATGGTTGAACAAACGAGGAAAACGCAATATTGGTAAAAACAATAAGTGACCGGTTGCCGGTAGAACTATAACCACAATTTGGTATTGATTTTTTGGACTTGTGGCTTAAGTTAGCACAATTCAGGTGAACCCATAAGAAAACAATTAGTGCATCTAATAGTTACTATCATCCTTTTGTATTTTAGGACCGGAACTGGTAGCAAAATCAGCTTGTTGTTGCGAAATTTTCGTTTATGGATAATAATGTAAGAGAAGTTGCCTAACTTGGGAGGCGATGTGGACAACTTTTTCGATTGCCTTAGAAAGGCAAGCAAAATGGGCAAAACTCGGCAGATATGGATATTCTACAGCAAATCTTCCATCACAGGCTCGCGTAGTGATAGCAGGAGCAGGAATTGTTGCCAATTCCGTTGCCTATCATCTCGCCAAGAATGGATGGCGAGATGTTCTGGTCCTGGAGCAGGATAAAATCGGCAGTGGCTCCTCAAACTTTGGTTCGGGAACAATTGGCCTGTTCAAACCCATCGCCCAGCGAAATCTTATATGGGCGAGTCTCAAAGTCTACCAGGAACTTGAGGAGCATGGCTTCAACATTGATATGAGGCAATGCGGCTCCTTGAATTTGGCCCAAACTAAAGACAGAATGATTGCGCTACGACGACGCATTGCTTACAATACCTCGACTGGATTGTACTGCGAACAGCTATCCCCGAATGATGTGAAGAAAATGCATCCGTATATGTATGTAAATGACCTGGAGGGTGCAGTTTGGGTGCCCGACGACGCCGTTGCCGATCCATTAGCGATTTGCAATGCATTGGCCGAAATTGCCCAAAGAATGGGCATCCTCTACAAGGAGAACGTTCAGGTGCAAAAGGTGCTGACGAAGGACACCAGGGTATACGGCGTTGCTACCGATCAGGGGGAAGTCAGGTGCGAATACTTCGTGAATTGCGCGGGCATGTGGGCCAGAGAATTGGGGCTTGCGTCCGATACGAAGGTGCGAATACCGGCATATCCGGCCGAGCATTTCTATGCTACCACCGGCGATATGAACGTGGAGGCGATGCTTCCTTCGGTGCGAGACTACGACGCGCATTCGTACTGTCGTAATTTCGATCGTGGATTCCTTGTTGGGTGGTTTGAACCGGAAGCGAACGCTGCGTTTAATGCATCCGGCAAAATACCACGCAACTGGAAGGAGCATGTCACGCACGAATGGAAGCATTTCCGTATGTGAGCTACCACGTAATTTGATAAGAATTTCCCGCATTATTATACTCAATTTCGTTTTGCAGCAACATTTTGGAATAAAATCACGCATCGATTTCCTATTATGCAGGAGGCCCAACCCGTACTCGTGAATTCACCGGACAATTTTACCCCGGATGGCCGTTGGATCCTGGGGGAGACGCCAACGGTGACCAATTATTTCGTCGCCTGTGGAATGAATGGCAACTCGCTGCAGGTAACTTTTAAACTTCTTATCTACTGAAAGTCATCGAATAAATTACGCAGGGAGCTGGGGGAATTGGAAAAGCCGTAGCTGAATGGATAATTGAGGGTCGTCCCACCCAGGATTTGCTGCCATTCAACATCCAGAGGTTCCTGGATGTTCACAGCAGCCGGCTGTACTTGCAGCAACGCGTCAAAGAGGTCGTAGGAAGGTTCGGGCTGGATCGATGATTATCCAATTTACCTAGTGTGCTAATTTCCTGGTTGATATTGCAGGAACTACTCAATCCTCTATCCGAATCAATGCGAATACAAGTACGCGCGAAAATTACGATGTTCCCCGCTGTACAGCGTACTGCAGACACGTGGTGCCGTTTTCGGCATCAAAATGGCATACGAGCGTGCCTTATATTTCGATTCCAACGCCTCAAATGAATCCGGAAGGGAACCGGAAATGCCCCCAGGTAGCTTCTACAAACCAGCTTTCTTCGACTTCATGCGAGAAGAGTACCTTGCATGCAGAGAAGGAGTCGGTATTATCGATATGTCTTCCTTTTCCAAAATCGAAATCAAGGTAAATTGAACCATTGAAAAGTAGCGTTGATTCTAATGACATTTGCTTGTAGTCGGACCAACTTGACGAAATCATCGCGTACCTGCAGCGCCTGTGTACGAACGACGTCAACATTCAAAATGGGGCGATTGTTCATACGGGAATGCTCAACGAGCAGGGCGGCTACGAAAACGATTGCATGCTGGTGCGGCAGAGCGACAAGAAGTTCTTCATGGTGTCGCCCACCAGCCAGCAGACGCGCATCTTCGACTGGATGAAGCGCAACCGGCCGGCCGACTCGCAGATCGTCCTCAACGACGTCACCTCCATGTACACGGTGATTAACGTCGTCGGCCCCAAGGCTAGCGAGCTGCTGAGCGAGTTGTCCAACAGCAACATGCAACTCGCGCCGTTCATGTACAAGAAGGTGAATGTCGGCTACGCATCGGACGTCATGATAATGTCCTTTACGCACACGGGGGAGCCGGGATTTTGCTTGTACATCCCATCGGAGTACGCACTGCACGTCTATTATAGATTGATGAAGGTGAATGTCAGCAATTTTGTGCACAAAGAGCCTAATCATATTATCGACAGGTCGGAGCAGACTATGGAATTCGCGACGTGGGAACACTGACTCAACGTTTTATGCGCATCGAGCGTTTTATCCCGTTTTGGGCGGAGGAGCTTACGAGTTTTGTATCGCCGTTCGAAGCCGGCAACGGATACATTATCAAAATGGATAAAAGGGAGGAGTTCATCGGGAGACGCGCGCTGCAGAAGCAGAAATCTCAAGGCATTCAGAAGCAATTGGTGTTTTTCCAATTGGAGAACATTGATCCGGACGTGGACATTTGGCCCTGGGGTGGAGAGCCGATCTATCGCAACGGTGAATTTGTCGGAACGATAACGTCGGCCGGATATGGCTTCTTCAGTGATAAGCTCAACGGATTGGGTTTCATACGGCGGCCTGCCTCGTCCGATATTAAGACCGTGACCGTCGACTACATAATGTCGAAGGATGCCAACTATGAGGTTGACATCGCTGGTGAACGATTTTCTATGAAACCACACGTCCATTCGCCGATTGTCGAAACAAACGCGACTAAACGTCGAAAATACACTCCGACCGTTGTACGATCTGAGAGTGATATTACGTACTGATATCGAATTTAAATCAGGTAGAGAAGGGACCATAAATTCTTCTGGAAGACTATGAATTTGCAATATTGTTTAATGGCCTTTTCGTCATCTATTTGCACGCCTTCTCGCATCACTATCATCCCAGCAATCAGTTACAAATTGATATCTCAACCCAGTATAAGTACTACACTCATAAATAGATCTACAGTATTAGTTATAATATTAGCAATAATCAAAGTGAACAATCACAGCCAGTGCGTAACTCCCTCTTCAAGGAAACGAGGCCTACAAACCAATATAATTATGTACGTACGCTCAAAATGTAAAAACGCATTTCGTCATTGTGTCAGGACGATAAGTATGCTAATGAAAGCCTGGGTTGGCGAACCCATCCAGCAACAAGTATACAGCACACAAAATAAGCACACTTAGTTTATCAGACGCACTCTACAGATTGAGTGGTAGAACAATGCAGCGCTCGCTCATCAAACTCCTCACAAACTCGCTCACACAACGTGCATAGTCGTATGTGGACTACTTGGTATCATACTTCGATTATTATGTCATTACATTCGACAAACTATTCATCGTCAGGATCGCTAAAAATTCGTCGTCGGCGGCGAACGATCAGGTGCGTGGTGTTTGCGTGCCACTCATTCATGCACCACACCAGCAAACACGTACGATACGATACTATCTAGCGTTTATGTTCGGTTTGCAACTGTTTGGCGTAAAATTGAAATTAGATTTGGTGACCGCTGATAGCAGGTATTGACTGAAAAAAGTGTGAATAACGGCATAAATAATAACAGTAGACAAATAACGGATATAAGAGAACGTTATGTTAAATGTTAAGACAGAGACAGAGGCAAGGCAAAGAGAGTCAGACTGAGAGAGAGAAGAGAAAGACGGTGAAGTAGACAAATGATTGATTAGCTGATTGGAGGGATGCAAAATTAAAATGTATCGTAACTTACTCGGTTCGAACTCAGTTGCTGAAAAGAGGAACGCGAATTGTCATTATCTACTATACACAGATCCGAATTAGAATCTCGCAACGTGCCGGCCGCGCCGTCCTGCGTCAGCTGCTCGGTGGTGGTGAGGACGCGCGCCAGCGGATTGCAGCACACCGGCAGCGTTTCCAGGAGCGTAGGGCGCGAGTGCGTCAGCAGCGGCTTCATGTAGTGCGTATCGAACGAGGTCCACCAGCGCGCCAGCCGCGCCTTTTCGTTCGTCGCTGCTGCGGACGTGGTTGGCGCCTGCAGCGGTGGCGACGCGCACTCGCTTCCCAGGCCCGACCATTCGGCAGCGCTGCCCGGCGTTATGCTTCCCTGCAATCAACATCAATGCCATTAATAACATGCTCATTCGAGGCCGCTGACATACTTTACATTTCGTTTATTGCGTGTCAGAGATTCGGTCTCATCATCCACTCCGACTCTGAAAGAAAAGCCAGCGTTAGTTGGACGTAGCGCGCCCGAATGAATTAACTTACGGTATTTGGAACCAGTGGAGGAGATTTAAAGCGGCACCACCTTGTATGATGACCGTAATTATAACGATCAACGAGGTCGTGGTCAGCATGGCCTGTCGAATCTCGGAAGCGGTGTTCCTGATCGCGAGCGCAAACGACATAGCGCCTCTCAAACCTTGAACACATTCAATTCAGCCAAGAGGACTAAAATACGGTTCGGCAGCTTACCAGCAAAGAACAGCATGTGCTGGAAATTGGTCGGTATCTTTGGCTTACGTCCCAGATTTAGCAGATACGATAACGGGTAGATGTTCACCGCCCGTCCAATGGCAGCGCAGCTCTAACGAATCGTCAAGGAAGCATTTCGAGTGAAATTGCTACACTATTGCAGTAAGAAAAAGGATACAAATCCGGTCAAGATGAAGAGAACGTCGAAGTGATGCTTGGGAAACGTGAACATCGAGACGCCAATGTAGGAGAAGATGAAGTTCTCCGCGAGGAAGTTGAGCAGCTCGAACATCTGCTTGGTGCGGGTGCGAGAGTCGTCGGAGAGATTGTTGTAGGTGTAGTGCGCCTGGCACATGCCGCAGAAGAGGACGGCCACCACGCCAGTGAGGTCGCTTGCCTCCGCGATCAGAAAGGTGCTGTAGGACATCAGCACGAAGAGCGCCGACTCCAGCAGCGGGAAGTCGCGGATGCGCGTGAACTTGGTCAGGAGCGCGGTGAGCATGCCCATCGTAGCGCCGATCACCAGCGACAGCATGAAGATGCCGAAGAAGTCGTAGACGGCCTTGAAGAAGGCGACGGTCTCGAACTCTCCGCTCCCGGATTGGTATTTCTCGGCGTAGTTTTGAATCGACCTGCAAAAAGGTTTCATCTGTAAATTTCTTGCTCTGCATAAGCTGGACGCTCGTTTTGGGACATTTAACTTCAGGCATAATTAAATTACTACTGAAACAGGACTCACCCACTGAGTACAATGGAAACAGCGTCATTTAACACGCTCTCGCCGAACACAAGAGCATATAAATTAACGTCAACGTGCAAGTCGTTGAATATTGCCAGTACAGTAAGTGGGTCTGTGGAGGAAATGAGTGCGCCGAAGTACAGCGTGTCTAGGAAGGTGAAGCTGTTCGCCATGTGCGACGGCATCAGCTGAACGCAGCCGTACATTAGGGCGCCCACAACGAATGAAGAGACGGTCGTCCCGATTATGGCGTATGTTAGTATAGCACCCAGATTACGGAAAAAGTATTTCTGAAAATTATTGCGTTACAATTGTTATCAATTAGGCTGTGAGAGGGTTGTTTGGAGGATGAGGAAATGTTTCACTTGGAGGCAATCACTCACCCGCTTCAATGAATAGCCGGCGTGAAATATAATCGGAGGCAGAATGATATTGAAGAAGATTTCCGGATCGAACGTCGCCTTCAGATCAATCACATTATCGCGCACCTCTTTAATCTCTCCCCGGAACATGTACTCGAACGATTTGTTCTTGCTTCCATAGTGCAGCGATAAAGCGTCCGGGGGCAAACTGCTGTTGTATTTGTTATCGTTCGAAATAACCGACATACGTAGAATCGGTTCAGAGCTCCCGGCATATCGAATTATGGCACCCACAATTAACCCTGAAAATTGCAAAAACAATAACACCAATTAACACGCCTGCTAGGCTTCTACTTGCTTGCAATTATTGCTAATACAAACATGACTCATCACATCCAGAATTATCAGACATGCAAATACCCACCATAAATAACTGCTAATCCAGTCTCATGTAGAAAGCTAACGCGACGATGTTTGAACAGCCAGATCGTAAGGACGGTCAATATCAGCAGTAATGTGTACGTTAGCAAATTGAGGGAGTCAATGCGATGCAAGGACTGCGCCTTTGCGTCCAATTCGATATCTGTATCTGCTGCATTGGCTCTATTAATGATGGCAAAGCTGATACATCCCAGCCAAAAAGTAACTGACGACATATTTGCGCATTGATAAAGAAATTTCTAAGCACTCGAAACGCAAAAGCTAACTCAACAGCAATTATTTTCACTTGCTTTCTTATCACAACAACTCAACTGCTACTGCCGAGGTTATGTGTTCGTTTTGCTTTTATTGTTGTTCACATTTCAGCAACCGCTCGAGTATATTTGCAATGGAACGTATTCACATTATATCGTTAACATGTCACTTAAAACACTTTTCTATGATAAAAACGCATTGAATCAGCAACCTCGTCACGAATGTCTCCATGCGCAAAAGTTGGCATACTTCACCGGCTGTAAGTGACTAACGCAGCAATCATTAATAGGAAGAGAGATGGATTGCTTAACATTTTAATTTTCATGTTTTATAATCAACATGATATAAAAATTGTAAAAACAAACTGAGTTCATTATTCTTAAGCACCTCTACGTTTCAAAGTAATTCCCTTTAGGGAGTAATGTACCATATTACTCCCTCTAACAGTTGCACCGTAGCGCTAATTTCACACCTATGGTGGTTTTTGGTACTACTGCTGTCAAAAAGAAGGGTTAATATGCAATAATATTAACAAAAACATTAATAACTAACGAAGTAATGCAAGATGTAACAAGATTCTGAAGAAATATTTTAAGATTAATATTAATTAATGCATGAGTAGCTTGCAGAACTTTGGTGTCTCTCCGATAGAGATCACCACTTACTGAATACCATATCATTAAACAATTAGCAATAATTTATCAATTTATGCGTCTTTTTATTGCAATTAACTCATGCAATTCAATATTATATAAGAAACTGAATATTTTGTTACAAATATGAAATGACTGCTGCACAGCAGCGCTATTTTCACACCTATGGTGGTTTTTGGTACTACTACTGTCAACAAGAATGGTTAATATGCAATAATATTAACAAAAACTTTAATAACTAACGAGCTAATACAAGATGTAGTAAGATTCTAAAGAAATACTTTATGATTAATATTAATTAATGCATGAGCAGCTTGCAGAACTTTGGCGGCTGTCCGATAGAGATCACCACTTACTGAGTACCATATTATTAAACAATATTATTGCAAAATTGCAATATTTATTGCAAAATTGCAATATTTATTGCAATTAACTCATGCAAATCAATATTATGCAAGAAACTGAATATTTTGTTACAAATATGAAATGAATGTTGCACAACAGCGCTATTTTCACACCTATGGTGGTTTTTGGTACTACGACTGTCAACAAGAAGGGTTATTATGCAATAATATTAACAAAAACTTTAATTATTAACGAAGTAATACATGATGTAATAAGATTCTGAAGATATACATTAAGATTAATATTAATTAATGCATGAGTAGCAGGCAGAACTTTGGCGTCTGTCAGATAGAGATCACCACTTACTGGGTACCATATTATTGAACAATAAGCAAAGATTTATACGTCTTTTTATTGCAATTGCATTCCATTTTAAGCATATTTTGTTTGTTACAATGAGTAGATGGTGTGTGGCGGCATTAGATAAGCTAAATTATATTATTATTATTGCTATTGATAACACGATTCATAACACGAAATCAATGTAGAGACTCTATTCATAAAGTACTTTACCATGCATAGAACGGTGTCCGTAAGGTGCTGCCCTCACTGTTATGTGATATATAAAAGATAAATAAAAATTATAAATACAACTAATTTTATAGATGACCAGTTTTCTTATTCTAAATTAAAATAATTAAACAATACTTACATATATTAGGAGTGTCCATTAAGTACACATTTCATTTTAAGCTTATTTAGTTTGTTACAATGAGTAGATGGTGTGTAGTGAATAATATTTTCAAAAGTAACAAAAGGCATAAAGTGCTAAATTATATTATTATTACTGCTATTGATAACACGATTTGTTTCTCTTCAGATCCTCATAAAATTAATATTCAAAACTTGCTACGTAAAGCAACAAATTTAGATTTAGTTAAAGTTTTATAAACTTTAAACAAAATGTAAGAAAGAAACAATTTTAATTGCTATGATGAGAACTTTCTCTTTTGTATCTTAATCTAGATTAAGATGAACAATCATTCAACTATAAGCGTATTTACATTTTTGAACGACAAAGAGTGACTAAACGGCTAACAGACTATAAATAACATTCACCAGCTGATTATAATAATGAAATGGGGCGTTGCACTTGAATGGGGGTACAAATCTTCAACAAACAAAGGGAGCAGTGCGTTTGTTCTCGACCGGAAGCAGTAGCACCGCAGGGTGAATTTATAATCCAACTCAGGGTATTACTTGTTTGACTAGTAGGCAGGACCGGAATACATTTGGAAATAACCCAACAAGCTGGAAAGAGGCAACTGCTGAGAGCGCGTTTCAAGCACCATCAAACCGGTCCTCCTCTGGCTTCCATTAAATTGTAGGCGGAGTGGCA